>ML371493.1:4285-32285 GCA_005239525.1 Nicotiana knightiana | reverse complement strand
TAATGAATAAAAGATGTAGAAATCAATATTTTGTCACTTCAATGGTTTCTTCTCTTCAAATCCCTCGTCTGCCTTCCAATCCTTCTTAAGTTGTGTTTTAGGAGTCTATTTATATGTTTAGACAAACCCTAAACGTGTAGGAGACTTCTATTCCAACCGGGAAACACTTAAACTTGTCAAAACTCGGAATTGATCGAAATAGGGGCCTGGCGTTATGAGGCTAATGCCTGGATAATGCCAGGCTAGGGCTGGAGTTTGGACTCCAAGATGGCGTTTGGACCCTAACGCCTGGCTAACGCCAGGCATGGCCTGGAGTTTGGGCTCTGGCACCCAGCTATCGCCCAGTGCACTCCTCCTCGCCTCTTGAGCGTATTTTCGATGTATTTGCATCCATTTAGCTCGGTTTCCATCTCCAATTCACCTACACATGAAATAGACTCTATTATGCACATAAAAAGTGTATTTTTATCGTTAACGCACATAAAATGTAGGGCATATAACATGTTAAACCATGAATTCTAGCCTCGCATCAGGTACCTTTTGGGTAATTTTCCTAATTTCATGTCTTAGCTTCAAATTTATTAGCTAAACTAGTTGCTTGTAGTATTATTTACACGATGCTATTGATTTGATTAGATTTGGGCCATTGGGAGTCAGATACTCGTGGCAAGAACGTGATTTCAAGTTTGATTTGAGCGGTTGAGGTAAGTATCTTGCCTAACCTTGTGTGGGGGAATTACCCCTTAGGATTTGAGTCTTCTATGTTGATTGTAGTCCATGTACGCGAGGTGATGAGTGCGTGCTCGGGCTTATTTGTGGAAAGTTGACCCTTTTGGAACCTTAGGCCCTTATATTCTCTGAGTATGAATTGTCTTTGGCATGATGGAATTTCCTAATTCTAGTTTTATCATTATTTGCTTTAAAATGTAGAATTTCTTACTTTTGGATTTACTCATATTGCCTATTTGACTTCTATTTGACTTATATGAAGATTTTATTTCCTTTACTGTCATGCTATATCTTCTTAACTGTTTATCTCTAATTGTAATTATCTTCTTCTCATTCTATAATGAGTTGGTCTTGACTGAGATTATAACTATTTTCACGTTGCTTGTCCTCAAATGAATTTTTTGAATACCCTTGAAACTACCGACCTTAAAGGAAGTTTGGATAGACTATACCTTAGTTGAATTTCCCATAAATAGAGTTATCGAATTCGTGTTGATTTCTTGTTGTTAACCCGTGTAATTAGGTGTGGCTGTTACATGCTATTTTCCTTCCTTGTTGAGTGATTCTTAATATGCCTAGCTTGCCTATATTGTGATTGAACGTTCTTGAGTTGATGTATTTATTGTATCTTGAACTGTTGCCATTGTTGTTGTTGTACTTGTTGTGGTGATGCACGAGGTTTTTGCCGTGCGGTTGTTGATATGGGGATTTGCACGAGGTTTCTGTTGTGCCGTGTTTACTATTGATATTTCACATGCGGCGTGATAAGGCGGGATATGAGATTGAGGGTTGCGCATGTGGCGAGATAAGGTGGGAACAGGTTTATGCACGTGTGGCGAAACAAGACGGACATATACTTTACTATTGCACACGTGGCGAGACAAGGTGGGCTATGTCATGGATTGTTTGTGATACTTGTGTTGGCCTGGGGGCATTCCTTGTTGTTGATATTGTGTACTGGAACACTTACAATGTGAGTTTATTTGTGTGGAAATTTGTCAGATGACAATGTACGTGTTGCCCCTTTCTTTCCTTATACTTATGGGTTGTTGAATCATGCTAGGACACCTGCACAAGCATACACGTAGTTAAATACTAGTAATGGATTTAGGGATCCTTGTTGTTGTCAAGTATAGATACTCTTGTTGTATTTACCGTCTGGGTGGAGATGACCCAATTGGCACATAAGTCGTCTGTGCAGCTAGTACTCGAATGAGGGTGCAAGACTCCAAGTGTTAGGGTTCGAATGTTGGGACCCGTAATAGTAGTTTGTCCGAGGTTCGGAACCTCGTGGAAATGACTACGAATTTGATATTGAAGGGGGTTGAAGTTGTTGAGACATTACCTATCCGTGTTGTATAGTTACATTCCAGATTTGTTGTGTTCTATTCAATCTTTGTGTTGTTTTCATGGTTTCCGCTGATACTTATTGTTTTCCTTATCTATCGAATTTACTATGTTGTTATCTATATTGTGTAGTATTTATGTGTACATCATCTTTACCTTTATTCCTATACTGATACTTGGCCAGTTTATTAGACCAGTGGGTGTCTTGACTAGTCCTCGTCACTACTTCACCGAGGTTAGTCTTGATACTTACTGGGCACCGCTGTGGTGTGCTCATACTACTCTTCTGCACATTTTTATGTAGATCCAGGTATCGATCATAGTAGCTGTGCGGACTCTTGCCGAGGAGACTCAAGGTAAACCTGTCGTTACGCTCGCCGGCTTCGGAGTCACCTTCCTATTTTGCATTTACACTATTTTTTCTTACTTTCAAACAGTTCTAATTAGAAGTTGTAGTAAACTCTTTAAAGCTTATGACTTGTACTACCGGGTTTTGGGAAGATGCAATGTATAAAGAATTATTTATTTAGAAAAATATTATATTTTATTATTATTGTTGTTATTCCGTGAATATTAGTCCTACCTAGTCCTTAAGACTAGGCTCCATCACGATACCCAACGGAGGAAAATTTGGGTCGTGACACAAGGGATACATGATGAATTAGTTTTAGAGAAATATATTAAACACACTTAAAGATAGTCTTAAGTGCACATAATTAAACAAGTTTTATGAATTAGTATATATGTCTAAAATACATAGAGCAATGAGTCTAATAACAGTAGCATATTGAACAATTGCAAGGGTAGAGAAGTTTCAATGATTTACTAGTTCAGATGAAACGGAAAGAAGCTAAGTAATGTAGCAATGATCATCAACAGCAGCAAACAACAAGAAGATTTCTAGCCTTGGCTTCCAGTCGGCCAGGAATCAAAGCAGAATAGAACAATAGTATACAGTATAGAGTTTTAGTAGTGAGAGTAGTCTCGAGTTCTAAGTCTTGTCCTAAGGGGAAAGAGTGGAGGGGTTTAAATAGCATTAGACTAGAGTCCACAAATAAGGTAATAATCAATCAGGAAAAACTAACAATTAATTAAGGAAGTAAAACTCAGAACATTATTTAATGTAAGCCAGAAATAATAGTTCACGGTAATCATGGAATCAAACAGATTTGGGGAATCAAAGACCCCTAGGTTTAGGGTAACAATTAACGGTAAGAGTCATAAATAGATAGACAAAATAAATAAATAAAGGAAAAATGACATAAAGACTCGAAACTCTAACTTTTAGGGTAAAAAAATTAGTCAGAATAATCAAAGGAAAATAAAAATGAACCTAGACAGATATACGAAAATATTTAAAATAATGTTAACATAAATAAGAACCATAACATATATGAGCCCTAATTTTAAAGCAAGTAAAATTAGTTAGAAAATATCACGAAAATCACAATAAAATGCACATAGATAAACATTAAAGAAGATATTTAACAAAAAAATAGAACCATAACAGATTTTGAAAAGATCTGAGCCCTAATTTTAGTGCAAGTAAAATTAGTCATAAAATTACGACAAAAATCAAAAAAAGCACATAGATAGATACACGGAAACATTAAAGAAGATTTTTAAATAAAATAAGAAATTTTTTTAACAGATCTTGAAAATCTAAACCCTAGCTTTAGGGTAAATAAAAAATCGAGAAAATCTCAGAGATTCATACCCCAAAGAGATGAAGAATGAACATAGATGAAAAAGGGTGAAGGTTCGGACCAGATTTGGTCCGAAATGAGGGAAATCGGCTTGCCATGTTAGGCAAGCCACTATGTTATACCATAAACTAGTAGCCAATAGCGAGAGAGGACCAATAAGGTAAGAAAATCATCAATGGATTCCATATTTGGTTGGAATCGAATGGAGATTAGGGGGTGACGACGCTTAGGGTTTCAGAAGAGGAAGAGAGGAGAGAGTTTGAGGGCGGAGGTTTTGAGAGAATGGGTTATGGTTTGGGGGGTGATGGTGTAATTAAATGGGAGGATGAATAAGGGTCGTTGATCTTGAGAGATCAATGGCCAAGATTAAAAATTGGAATGAGGCGGGTCATGGAGATGGGGCACCGACCGAGTTTAGAGGGTTGGGTTATTTTTGTTTGGGCGGGGTTATTTGGGCTAGGATTTTAAGTAGTTGTGCTGGGGTTGGTCCGAAATTGGCTTAGAATGGGCTAGTTTTTGAATACCCAATATTCATCAAAAAATAATTTATAAAAATAATGAATAAATAACAAAAATATTATTTGTGCACTAGAATAATAATTTAACATTATAAAATATAAAAAGTTATTTTGGAAAAATTATGTAATTATACATGAATATAGGCTATTATTGCAAAAATGTGCAATTAGCCTAAAAATGTAAATATATTTATGACAAATATGTTAAAAATATTTAAAACATAATATGGGTATAAATGGTGAAATTAGATGATAAAATCATTGAAAAATAATTTGTGATGCAATTATTGAGTATTAATATAATAAAATATAAGAATAAATTGATTTAAAACCTTTTAAAATTATAGAAAATTATGAAAAAATGCTTGTATGTGTCTATAAATCAAGTGATGATGCATGTGCACTATTTTTAAAGTATATATGTATATTTAAAAATATGAGAGAAAAATTAGGTATCAACATCCAAGGTCTAAAGAGAGTTGTTGGTAAACTTGAGGACGTCCTCGGGAATCTGGACCCTATTTACAGATGGTGCATCGAACACAGAGGGGTTCAGACTCGGCATCGTACTAAAACCACCCACAGGCAATGTGGTTAGACAATCTATTAGAACTGTGAAAATGACTAACAACGATGCCAAATATGAGGCCATGATTGCAGGTCTCGAACTAGCCAAAGGCTTGGGGGTGGAGGTGATCGAAGCCAAGTGTGACTCCCTCCTTGTGGTGAATCAGGTTAACGAAACGTCCGAAGTTAGAGAAGAACGAATGCAAAGGTACCTAGATAAGTTACAAGTAACTTTACATCGATCTAAGGAATGGACTTTGCATCACGTGCATCGAGATCAAAATAGTGAGGCTGATTCCCTCGCAAACTTAGGGTCGTCGGTCGAGGACGACGAGCCAAACTCAGGGGCCGTTGTACAACTCATGAGGTCGGTAGTCGAAGAAAGCCACGCCGAGATAAACTACACAAGCTTAACCTGGTATTGGAGAAATAAATACATAGAGTATTTGAAGACCGGGAAACTTTCCTCAGATCCAAAGGAATCGAGGGCCCTGTGCACAAAGGCAGCTCGATTCACCTTGTCCGAAGACGGAACCTTGTTCAGAAGAATGTTCAATGGCCCACTAGTGATATGTCTAGGATCGGGAGATACCGAGTATGTTCTAAGGGAAATTCACGAGGGCACTTGCAAAAACCATTCCTGCGCGGAATCATTAGTTCAGAAGGTAATCAGAGCTGGCTATTACTGGATCGACATGGAAAAAGATGCGAAAGAGTTGTTGATATCTAATTTTTCCCTCAAATTTTTTCAAACAGTATATATATTTTCAAAGTATCATTTTTGTGCCATTTATTTAGTTTACAAGCATTTTCCATAATTTTTCATAATTTTTAGAGCTTTAAAATTAATTTTCTTGCATTTAAATTACTTGAATGTTCACTAATTATTCCCTTAAATTATTTGTGATGACTTAATCATCCAAATTTTGTTATATTTACACCCACATATATGTTTTAAACATTTTACATAATTTCACATAATTATGTTTGTATTCTTAGCTATTTATATAATTTTGTAATAATAGCCTATATTCATGCATAATTACATTATTTGTTCCAAAATAGCATTTTTGTATTTTTATAATGTTAATTTATTATTTTCAATCATTTTAGTGCATAAATAATATATTTATTATTTATTAGTTACTTTTATAAACTATTTTTTGATAAATTTTGTGTATTCAATTATGGCCCAGTTTTAAGTAATTTTCGGACCAAAATTGGCCCAATCCCTTAGCCCAATAGCCCCCATCCCTAACCAAACAAACCTTTACTAAAACACGGTAACGACTCACTTCTAACTACCCGCACGTTCAATTTTTAATCCCAGTCGTTGATCTCTCAAGATCAACGATCCTCGTTCTTTCCCCCCTTTTTTAATTAACCTAACCAGGAAACCATACCCATTACCCTTAATCAGTCGCCTCTAAACGCTCTCAACTCTCCTCTTTTCTCTTTTGAAAAACCCTAGCCGCCTCCCCCTCAATTCCCTCTCCCAACCCCACTAATAATGGGATTCGACATTTGTTTGTTTACTATATATGGATCCTTTGGGTACTGGTTACGCGATTTTGGTATTACTTAGGTAGTTACCTAATTTTGGCAAATACCACCTCTATATCGGACGAGAAACGACTCAATCTTGAAGAGTCGCATGATATCCCGTCCATATACGTGAGATGAACTAGATTCTTCATACCAGTTGGCCGATTTTGAGTTTAAAAACTCTAACTAGGGTTTGGATTTGATACTTTTCCTTTTTTTGTTATTTTACTGACTTGCATGCGAGATGATTCCCTTTTCTTTGTCCGTGTTTCCTTGATTTCTTTCATTACCTATGTTTAATCAGTTATTTTCCTTGTTTGTGCATCCAATTTTTATGACTATATAAACTCCTCCCTCATTCCCTTTTGGACAAATTTTTTAATCGTTAAGTTTTCAATAAAAGCTAAAGGTTTTCATTCTGCTATTCTCTTGTTCTACTTTGGCCCTTGGCCAGCTGAAAGGCAAGGCCACCGGAATTCTATTTTCGACCTTCCTTGGTGTGAGCACTGCTCTGGGTTCCTTTGAAGCCCTTGGGAACCTGTCTTTTAAGTTTGTTTACCCTTTTTACTGATATGTTCATTGTGTGATCACCTCTGCAATGCCTGTTTCTAAAATGCATATGCACTTCTTCAAACCCTACCATTTGATCATCATTTTACACTCTCATTGGTTATTTATCCTACTCTGAACCTATAACTCTTGGTCGCCTTAAAGACAAGGTGACTAAATCCTTATCTATTAATCCCCCTAGTGTGAGCACTGCTCGGGGACCATTTCGAGACCCTTGTGAACTCTAACACACTAGGGCTTGAGGTTCTTTGGTCGTTTTCTTTACTACTTAGTTTTGTCCATTGAATGTGGAAATTGATTTGTGTAAGTGATTGGTTTCTGGATCCTATTATCAAACTATGGTTGTTTGGTTTGGTTTGAGTTCTCTTATGGTTTTTGGGCTATTTTGAGATTCGGGTGTGCTAATGGGTGGAGAAAGAGTTTAGTTGAAGGCCTGGCAGTAATGGGTATCTCTTTGGGTCTGTCTAGGGCCTACTGTTATTACTTATACCACTTTGTAATTCATTTGTTATTGGGTCTATAATAATTCTGTAGTAACAATTGGGTTGATAGTGAAATTGGGAAATGGGTATCCCCTAATACTTGCATGGAAAGGGTTGAAAGCATGTTTATAGGATTTGTGTGAACTATTTGTTGTCCGGCCTATTATATGTGTGATTTAAATCTCTTTGTGAACTATTAAAGATCATGTTATTAGGGCAATCACACACTCAAATAACTGGTGTACTGTCAAAGCATGAGTGTCGATTTATTCCCGTGTCTACTTCTATGTGTTGCTAGATAGCATGCCTATAGGAAATAATCACTAACAACTGTTCTTTAATCCGCACCATGTTCATTAAATACCATGCCTATAGGATTTTAACTAATTAGTTCACTTCGTTCATCTAGACAGCATGCCTATAGGAGCTAAATGTATAAAATCAGTTCCAATCGTCAATATTTAGAAATCATGGCTATAGGACATCACTACTCGCTTTTCAAACGTTGTTTCATTGCTCATCCACGAGATTATTAGGAAGCATAGGTAATTACGAGCATTTCCAATAAGTTTAACTGTCCCTTAGTGTGAAAACATTTAGAGATCATGCCTATAGATTTATCAACTTATAATCTGTAATAAGCGACTTAGCAGCATCTGGCACTTACGAACTGGAAATTTAGAAATCATAGGTCTAAAATGGCCTGCACATCTGAATCAGATCATCTAGAAACCATGTCTATAGGTCTTAACGGCTTCAATTGCCCTAAATTCTAAAACTGCCTAATACCCTAACGTAGGAATCTATTTGTGTACCTTTGTTTTCCTAATTAAGGAGGCTAATTTGAGCCTTTAATTGTATTTAATTGCAGTCCTATATGTTTTGAATTGTCGCCTAGTTTTTAACATTTTTGAGCATCCTAAGTCAAGTCTAGAACCACCTAAAAAATAGAGGTGCAAATGCCTCTTGGACCATAGGTATGGTACGGGTAGTGCACGCATAAGGCACGATTTAGAATCAACTAGTGCGCTTTAGGTAATAACTTAAAGATAGTAATCGGTTAGTAGGATATAATAGTCTGTGCCCGCTGAATAATACGAGTAACACCCCATCTCAAGGGAGTTACGAAGTATTATTATGTTTCACGGGGTGATCTTTTAGGCTAAAAAACTTAGGACTCCCCATCTTATTCTTGTTTATCTTCTAATCAAGTGTTCGTATTTATCAAAGTCTTTTAATAAAATTTTCCAAACTTCTTATTTTTCTCTGTCTTTGTTTATCTAACTAATTCATATAATTCAAGTTCCGTCGGGACCCACAGTTGTGGACCTCGAAGAATTCCTAACACCTTCTCTTCGAGGTAATTTTGAGCCCTTACCCGATCTTGGGTGATGCAAACTAGTCAAACCTAAGTCATTTGCACAATAGGTGCCCTAAAGAACCTTAAATCGTTAGGTGGAAACTCTCCTCTTTTAACACTTCCTTAAAAGAGTTGTCAAATGTCGAAACCCGATTTCACGAGAAAAAAGGGTGCGATAGCATAGCGACTCTGCTGGGGATATTTAGGCTCTTACCATAGCAAATTTGGTTTATATGAATTATTCTTCTCTGATAAACATGCTTCCTTTTCTTTTATACTTTTTCTACTACATGGATATCCCGCTCTCATTTCCCTTTTATTGCTGCATGCAAACCCTTCCCTTATTCTCCCTTTATTTGAATTACAAATCCCTTCCCTTCTTATTCGTTCTTTGCTCAAATTGGCTCTAACATGCGCATTCTTTTTTTCTAGTCGTACTTATTTGCTCCAAGCCACCTTTTAAATTACTACATCATGTCTCTCCCCACCCTTACTCCCTCGCTTACTTTATTACAATTTCCATATTGCACGAACTGACTTCTTCTTGTCTTTCTTTCTTTTCATGTCTTTTACGTTTCATTTCAATATTGTTTTTACTGTTTTCATCATGAAAAATATTTGACAACGTGTTGTTCATAGTTGCATAAATCATGCTCCACATTATATTCCACTCGTGCCCAATTAATACCATAGAGGCGATTGATGAGTGTCAGCGCTCTTCCAAAATCACCCTTTTAAATTTGGAAAAGGCTTATTTGCGGTAAAACTAGTCGATCAGCGCTGCAGTTGACGGTTCCGTTCCTTTCCCTCTTAAGTTGTCCACTTGAGGGTACCGGTCTAGACTCTTTTAGAAATCCTACTCTAATATTGACTGTGCTTGCATCATGTCCAAACCTAGTATGGGTTAGAATGTTGTCCGCGTGATAACTTGCTAAGGCAAGCCTTGTCCAAAGTCCATCGAGATTTCCATAATGCCAACGGACACTATCACGATTGTGCATTATTTAGAGAAAACATGTCGATATGCTGATCATTAATGTGTAAATAGTCAAATCCGGAGGGGGAAAGGGCTAACTCTATTTATTTTGCATAAATTAGGCATGAAGTCCCCAGGTTCGGTATAGTTCAAAACATCCCACCTTTGCCGCTTGATTGGTGAAAGAAACCTCTCACCTAGTGACAAGAACCATATGAAAAGGGTCCTTGGGAAACTACCCTCCTAAATGGACATTCAGCCAAACAACGCATTGATTGAGGTCGCCACCATGTTTTGGGATGAGAAGAGAGTTGTCTTTTTTGGTGACATAGAAATGACTCCTCTTTTAGAGGAAATAGGAGGCTTCAGTGGGCTTCCATGGGACAGTCCTGGTTTATTGGTACAAAAAAAACCGCACTTCCCGAGGTTTCTTGTAAAAGATGGGTTTTAAGAAAAATGACGAATTTCTCTATCTGAAGAAATCATACATATCATTCGAGTTCCTTTATGAACGCCATGGGCACAGCAAGTCATATTGCCTTCACCATGATGAACTTGCCATCACTTCTTTGGGTTGGACACACCACCGGGTTTTTGTATTCATTGTCTGTTTTCTGGGAATGCTGATATTTCCGATGAAAGGGGAAAGGATCCACACTAGCCTAGCTATGGTAGCTAGGGCATTAATGGAGGGAATTGAGGGGAAAACTTACACCATCGTCCCTATGATCTTGGCTGAGATGTACCGAGCCCTAGACCGCTGCAAAAAAAGATATGGGCACTTTGAGGGTTGTAATCTATTATTGCAAGTATTATTATTGGAACACTTTCAGAGAGGTGAATATCGTCAAGAACTTCCACGACGGCCATGGAATGACCACATAGCCTATCATCATCCGAAGAGAATGAATTTTATCCCAAACAGGTTTATGCAACCAGGAAATGCTGTAAGCTGGGTATGTTTCTTCAGCAATTTGACTGATGAAAAGGTGCATTGGATGTTCGAATGGTTCCCTAGTAGCGAGTTCATTATCAGGTCAAGAGAGACTACTTATCTAGTGCTAATCAGGTTGAGAGGAATCTATCCTTATGCTCTTATAAGGGCAATGAGGCAGGTTGGGAGGAATCAGGTTATACCTCGGGTTTCCAACATGGTCCGGTACAAAGCATGCTTCAAAGGGAACACCATTCCATTCAAGTTCGAGGCACAACATATCTATAATCAAAAGATCATTGTGGAGAAAGATACCATCGAGCCAGATCGGTATCATACCGGCCATGTGTACTTCTATCCATCATGGTTGGTAGATGATAGAGGGAGATGTAAAGCCATGGATTAATCTGAATAATAGGGTTATAGACGACTCTACTGAAGCACAAGTCAAATACAGGATGTTGCGCAAACGGGTTTTCGAGTCTAAAGTTTGGAACAACATAAAGTGGACATGGAAGCGATCAACGAGTGGAAAGAAATCGCTACTAAATCAACAGAGAGGTTGGAATATTTGGAGCAGGGGTTGATGGAACTTGAGGGGAAGATGAGGAAAAGGATCTCAGACTGTCAGAATGAAAAGGGCAACGAAAGAGGGCATCTAGCAAGGGCTTATCTGGTGTTGGACATGCGCGACCTGGGGAACCTGATTGATGGAGCCAAGAAGTCCAATCATGGAGAAGGTCCCTCTGGGACCAAATAGATTAGGAACAATGTTTTATTTGTTTTCTAGACTCATTTTAGACTTTTATTGTCATTTTAGTAGAGATTTGGTTCATTTATCACATTAATGAAATGACGCAATTATTGGCATCAAATTTCTCCAAATCTATATGTCGCTTAGGCCTACCTCAGGCACAATGTGGTCCCAAAAATTAGGACACGAATTTATAATTCCACAATAAGTTTTTAAATATTACAAATATCCCTTTTAATACTCCTAAGTGACTTGTTTACCTTTTGTTTATTCCCATTCCCTAAGGTTGGTTCGTGCATACTGGCACTATCAGCATGTCATACTAGATCCAGAGGTCCTGCACCTCCTCTTCCTCCACATGAAAGGTCATACTATTGATGAATGTCGCACTTTGAAGGATAAGATCCAGACGCTGATTGACATCAAGGTTATACAGGCAAAGGAGGTTGCACCTAATGTACGTAACAATCCTCTCCCGGACCACAGGGGCGAGGGAGTAAATGTTATAGAAACCGATGAAGAATGGGATCGAGAAGGGTCATTTGGACTCATTCATGAAGGGTATAATTCTAAAATACCTCCAGTCACTCTCACACCTATCGTGGTACAGATTCAGTCACCAATTGAGGTTGAAATAACCACACCAACTCCATTTGAGGTTGAAGTAAAAATGCCCTCAGCCGCGCTAACTCTGTTCGAAGTGGAAGTGACCACACCCTTCACCGTGACGGTAGCACCTACACCGTCCTTTAAGTCCAATTCTATACTCTGGGACTATGTTGTAGAAGCGAGAACGAAAGGATAGGCAAAAATGGAGGAAACAGATGTAGCACAAGGCATGACCAGAACTAGTAGGGTTTATATGCCCGAACATTTGGGAGGGACAAGTAAAGAAGCCTCTTCTAAGACACTTGTCATTGAGACTGGCCCAGACGATCTTTGGAGAAAGGTGCAAGCAAAAGAGTATTATCATCTGAACAAAACCCCTGCTCAGATATTCATTCTATCACTACTATAGAACTCTGAGGCGCATGGAATGCATTGATGAAAGTGTTGAACGAAACTTATGTACCCAATAACATTACCAGTGGGGAGATGGTCAATATGGTAGGACAGATATTGGAATTCCATATCACTTTTCACGAAGATGAACTGCTGCCGGAAGGACTGAGTCACAACAAGGCACCGCATATCACAGTGTAGTGTGAGGACAAATTCATTGTCAGGGTCCTGATATATGGAGGTTCAAGTCTCAACATCTGTCCATTAACCATTTTGAAGAGGTTGGGTAAGGGTTTGCATGAGATACGAGCAGGGAGTATGAACGTGAAAGCATTCGATGGGTCCCAAAGGGCCACGATTGGGGAGACCAACCTCTGTTTATAGATGGGCACGACCTGGTTTGATGTTGAATTTCAAGTGTTAGACATATTCGCCACATACAATCTGTTGTTGGGACGACCTTGGATACACATTGCTGGGGTCGTAGCCTCTACTCTACACTAGGCCGTAATGTTTGAACAGAATCATCAGGAGATAATCATCCATGGGGACGGAAGTAATCCCATATACACAAATCAAACTGTTCTGGTTGTCGAGAATAGAAGGAAGTTGGGTGGATAGACATACCATGAGCGTGTCAACGCGATTGAGAAAGATAAATGGTGGAGTAGAAAAATAGAGAGCATATTGGCATGGGAAGGGTATGAACCTGGTAAGGGTCTCGGTAAGAATCTCCAGGGTATCACTAAACCAGTACAGCTAAAGCGTCATGGCACAAATTTTGGACTTGGATATCAGTACACCTGGTAGGAGTATAATGATTGGTCGCCACCATGGTGTGGTCCTTATTACCCTCTTGAGCACCCGGTACCACATTTGGGCCAGTCCTTTCATCAAGCTGACATGATGTGGGAATCTAAAGAAGATGAAGTTTTAGCTGGCTTAAGAAATCTGTTCTTGGAAGATGAAGACATGGATTGCAGTGCAATAATTGAGGAGGAGGAGGAGGAAGGCCTCGTCATTTAAACAGTGGAGAAGGGAGTTTTCCTCAGGAATTGGACTGCTACACCATCAAGGGCTCGTCGAGTTCCTAAGTAGCCTGAAAATTAGCATCATTACTTTGAAAATAATTTTATTGGCGTTTTAAGACATTTTTCAGTGTTTTGTTTTAATCATTTTGCTTTGAAATAATTGTTCGGATCGTTAAATTGTATTTGTTTGACGTTTTAGTATTTATCAATGGTTTGCTATTTTAGTATTTATTATTATCCTTTATATTTTTCTCTCTACAGTGTTATTATTACTTATCCTGATGAACCGACAATTGTGACATGTAGTGAGAAAACGCAGCATAAGGATAATGATTCAGAGAAAATAGAAGAAGAAGATATAGTACTTGAGGAAATTGTTAGAGAAGTAGAAAATTTTGAGAACAAGCCTAAGTCCAATCTGGATGAAACCGAGATAGTCAATTTGGGAGATTCTAAAACAGTCAAGGAAACTCGAGTAAGCATTCACCTATCGCCATCAAAGAAAGAAGAGTACATCCGTTTCTTGAAAGAATATGAAGATATTTTCGCATGGTCTTATGATGATATGAATGGTTTGAGCCCATCTATCGTGGCTCACAAAATTACCTACCAACCCTATGTGTCCGCCTGTAAAGCAGAAGCTCAGAAAGTTCAAGCCCGATATGATTCTGAAAATTAAAGAAGAGGTCACCAAGCAAATCAAAGCTAAGGTTCCCGGAGTGGTTGAATATCCAACATGGTTGGCTAATATTGTGCCAGTTCTGAAGAAATATGGGAAAGTCAGGGTATGTGTCGACTATAGGGATTTAAACAAAGCGAGTCCTAAAGATGATTTCCCGTTGCCCAATATACACTTACTGATCGAGAATTGTTCCAAGCATGAACTCCAGTATTTTGTGGATTGCTTCACAGAATATCATCAGATCTGGATGGATGAAGAAGATGTTGAGAAGATAGCCTTTATTACGCCATGGGGAGTGTATTTCTACAAAATGATGTCGGTTGGTCTAAAGAATGCTGGGGATACTTATATGAGGGCCATGACAACCATTTTCCACGACATGATACACAAGGAGATAGAAGTATATGTGGACGACATCATCATCAAATCCAAGAAGGGTACAGATCACATAGCAGACTTGAGGAAGCTCTTTGATCGGCTTCAAAGGTATAATTTGAAACTGCACCCCGATGACGCCTAACACCACATTTGCTAGACAAGCCAATGTTAGAACTTAACTAACCATTTTCTTTTGACAATTTGCTTAAAAATAATAAGACAATTTAAAATAAACTAAATTTAATAATTTCCAACAAATATAATCAGCAATAATATTCGATATGATGAAACAAACCACGAACTAAAACTAACTATATAACTATCCAGGTTCTGGTGTCACAATTCATGAACTACTAAAGAGTACAACAAATAATGGGCTGAAAGAATTATATATCTGTATTTGAATGTAGTAAAACAGTGTCTATAAAATTAAGAGAAGACTCCAGGAATCTACGAACGCCAGCAGATCTACCTCGTGTCACCGAATGACGATGTTAGCTACTAAAATCTCCTAACTCTGGCCGGTACCTGGATTTTCACAAAAGAGTGCAGAGTGTAGTATCAGTACAACCGACCCCATGTACTGAGTAAGTGCCGAGCCTAACCTCGACGAAGTAGTGACGAGGCTAAGGTGGGAAAATCATACCATAACCTGTGACAATATATATAATACAGCAAGAAGGAAATAATAATAATAAACTAAATAACCAGTAACTTGCAAGAGTAAATATAAACAACTCGGATAACTTTTTCCAGATATCAGCTATAATCAAACTCCTCAAAATGTCCAGGTTTCAATTTAAATCACAGTAAAATCAGAGTATGAAAACCCTTTTGATAAAACCTGAGTTTTCCAAATCCTTATTTTTGAAAATCAATAAAACATAAATATTCTCCCTTATCGCTCCTTGTTGCGGTGCGCAACCCGCTCCCACCTGTCCACCCTTATTTCTCCTCCCTATATATATATCACCATTATTTCTCCTGTTGCGGCGTGCAACCCAATCCCACATGTCCACCCTTATCACTCCTTGTTGCGGCGTGCAAACCGCTCCTACCAGACAATAACATCACTTATTTATAAAAAGGGATTTTCACAATTTAAGTCAAAGCCTTTCACAATATTTATGTCTCAACAATTTTAAACAGAACAAGTTTCACTTTAAATAACAATAAGAGCAGAAAATGAAATAATGACAATAAAACAATGAGTATTCCAGCCTTTATTTTATAAACAGTAAAATATCAATATTCTCCCTTATTGCTCCTTGTTGCAGCGTGCAACCTGATCCCACCTATCCACCCTTATTTCTCCTATATATATATATATATATCACCCTTATTTCTCTTGTTGCAGCGTGCAACCCAATCCCACCTGTCCACCCTTATTACTCCTTGTTGCGGCGTGCAACCCGCTGCCACCAGACAAATCACATTTCATCTCTTTATTTATAATAAATTTTCACAAATAAGATTCCAAGACTTTCACAATACTTAAATCTCAATTATCATAAACAGGAAACTGTACTATTCAGAAACTTCACCAATTATCACTACACAGTGAAACCAATCGAAATGTATAATGTAACACTCACAACCAGCTCAACCAGATGTATCACAATGTGGCTAAGGAACAAGTAACACTTCCAAAATACTTGGAACAATACTTAACACAAGTCGACAAAAATAATTAGACATGGAGGCATCAATGATCATAAAACCATTTAAGCCAGGAACCAATTAAATTGGAAATAAGGAAGGGACCATGTTCAACAAATAATTTAGTGGTGCATAGATACTCGTCATTTACCCTATACACCACACACATGAAATTTAACATATCATTTAAGTTGGATATTCCTATTCCCTCAAGTCAAGGTTAAACAGGGAACTTACCTCAAATTCGCAGGCCGCTCACTGCTCAATTATCGCTTTTCCTTTCGAATTTTCCTCTAACCCGCTCGAATCTAATCATAATTAGTTTAATATCATTAATTTATGCTAAAGGAACTAAATTTACTGAAAAATCATTGTTTTTCTAAGTTTTCTCAAAAAAAGTTAAAACCCGAATTAGTTTTCTCAAACTTCGTACCTTCCGTTTACCCATTCATAATTAGTTTCGAAATCCGACCCCAATTCGAGGTCAAAATTCCAATTTTACAAAATTCTCTAATTCTACCCAAACCCCAATTTCTACCATGAAAATTCTTGATTTTTGATTGAAAAGTGATGAAAAACATTGGGTAATTGAAAGAGAAGAGTTTCGAATTGCTTACCAACACTGTGGGGATGAATTTGTGTGAAGAAAATCGCCTCTAGGTCTTTGTAGTTCGAAAAATATGAAGAACGCGTTTGCGTAGTATTAGGCACAGCGGCCACCGTGTTCGCGACCAAGTGGACGCGTTCGCATAGAGTAAGCGGCTCCCCTCCCCCAGGTCCAATTATGCATCACGTTCGTGTGGGACAGAATGCGTTCGCATAGTAAAAAATGTCCCCAGTGCATTTTTACACTACGAGTTCGCGAGGGAAGTAACGCGAACGCGAAGAACAAAAGTGTTGTGCACCAGGAATAGCAAAAACAGCAAATTTAACTAGTTCAAAACATCCCGTAGCCTATCCGAAACTCACCCGATCCCTCGAGGCTCTAAACCAAACATGCACGCAAGTCTAAAAATATCATACGGACTTGCTCGTGCAATCAAATCATGAAAATAACATCTAAAACTATGAATTTAACCTCAAAACTCATTATTTTTCTCAAGAACACTTAACTTTCACTATTTCTCAATTGGACGTCCGAATCACGTCAAATAAATTTCGATTCCCACCAAATTTCACAGATAAGGCTTAAACATCATAACAAACCTGTATCGAGCTCCGAAACCAAAATACAGGTCTCATACCAACGGTTTTAAACATTAATTCATTACTTTATTTCATTAAAAATCCAGCAAAATAATTTTCTTTAAAAATTGATTTCTAAGGCTAGGGACCTCGGAATTCAATTCTGGGCATACGCTCAAGTCCCATATTTTACTGCGGACCTCCCGGGATTGTCGGAACACAGATCCGGGTCCGATTACTCGAATTGTTGAACAAAGTCAACTAAAACCAAAATTTTAATTTCAAAAATTACTATTTCTCATATTTTCACATAAAAGCTTTTCAGTTTTACGCCCGGACTGCCCACGTAAATCGAGGCAATTAAAATTAGTCTTTTTTAGGCTAATGAGTCTGGAATGGAGTCTTAATTTATAAAATGACCCTTTGGGTCATCACAGGCACGGTATTCTTTGTTGGAACGCACCTGTTGTGCTCTGACGTGGATAGCTCAAAATCTGAGGCACTACTTCTGTGCCTACACCACATATCTCATATCAAGGATGGATCCTCTAAAAAATATTTTTCAGAAACCCATGGCTACAGGGAAGTTGGCAAAATGGCAGATACTATTGAGTGAATTCGACATCGTCTATGTAACTCAGAAGGCGGTCAAGGGACAGGCACTAGCAGATCATCTGGCACAAAATCCTGTAGGAGGAGAATACAAACCGCTAAAAACGTATTTTCCCGATGAAGAAGTATTATTTGTAGGGAAAGATATCGCCGAAACCTACGACAGTTGGAGATTGTTCTTCGATAGGGCTGCAAATTTCAAAAGAGTGGGTATTGGAGCTGTTTTGGTATCAGAGACATGTCAACATTATTCGGTATCCGTGAAACTGAAATTCCCGTGTACCAACAATATGGCAGAATATGAGGCTTGCATATTGGGGCTCAATTTGGCCATTGACATGAATATTCAGGTACTACTGGTAATCGGTGATTCAGACCTTTTGGTACATCAGGTTCTAGGGGAGTGGGATATAAAGAATACCAAAATATTACCGTACATGTAATATGTGAAAGAGCTGATGAAGAGATTCACAAAGGTAGAGTTCAAACATGTTCCAAGAATCCAGAATGAGTTCGCAGACGCATTGGCCACTTTGTCTTCCATGATACAACACCCGGACAAGAATTTCATCGACCCTATTCTAGTAAGGATCCATAATAAACCATCTTATTGCCCTCGTGTTGAAGAAGAAACGAATAGGAATCCGTGGTTCCATGACATCAAAGAATACTTGGCAAAAGAAGAGTACCCAGAGCATGCAAATGATACTCAGAAACGCACACTTCGAAGGTTGTCCAACCATTTCTTCCAAAGTGGAGGAATTCTGTATAGAAGGACTCCAGACCTAGGATTATTACGGTGTGTTGACGCCAAGGAAGCTTCCAAATTGCTCGAAGAGATACATGCTGGAACCTGCGGACTGCACATGAACGGTTTCGTTTTAGCTAAGAAGATATTAAGAGGAGGATATTTTTGGATGACTATGGAAACGGACTGCATCAAGTATGTCAAAAAGCGTCTTCAATGAAAAATACATGCAGATATGATACGAGTGACACCAAATGAACTCAATTCAACAAGTGCACCTTGGCCTTTCTCCGCTTAGGGAATGGATGTCATCGGTCCGATCGAACCCGCTGCTTCGAATAGGCGTAGGTTAATTTTAGTGGCCATAGACTACTTCACAAAATGGGTTGAGGTTGTATCTTACAAAGCTGTAATGAAGAAAGTTGTCACAGATTTAGTCAGAGATCACATTGGTTGCCGATTCAGGGTGCCAGAATCCATCATCACCGACAACGCCGCAAACCTCAATAGCGACTTAATGAAATATGTGTGCAACCTTCAAGATCAAGCATAAGAATTCCACGGCATACAGGCCTCAAATGAATGGATCCGTGGAGGCCGCCAACAAGAACATCAAGAAAATATTGAGAAAGATGGTACATAATCACAAGAAATGGCACGAAAAATTACAATTTGCCTTATTGGGATACCGTGCCACAGTTCGCACATCAACCGGGGAACCCCCCTACATTCTGGTATACGGTACTGAAGTTGTCATTCCAGCTGATATCAAAATTTCTTATTTAAGAATTATACAAGAAGTTGAACTCACTGATGCATAATGGATACGAAGTCGCTATGAACAATTGTCTCTTATTGACGAGAAAATAATGAATGATGTATGCCATGGTCAACTTTACCAGGACAGAATGTCCAGAACTTTCAACAAAAAGGTCAGACCTAGACAGTTCACACCGGGGCAGCTGGTGCTGAAGTAGATTTTCCCGCATCAAGATGAAGCCAAGGGGAAATTTCACCTAATTTGCAGTGACCTTACATGGTCACAGAGTACTAACAGGAGGAGCGCTCATACTTGCAGAATTGGACGGAGATATTTGGCCAAAACCTATCAACTCAGACGTAGTCAAGAGATACTATGTTTAGATTATTTACATCTGATGTAACTGAACTACGCTTGACTTGATTCCCATTTAAGAGGGGTTACGTAGGCAGCCCTGTCGGTTCGATCACATCTCAATAAAATCTTCATTTTTTCCATGGTCAGAAACTGGAGAAGAATTTTGCGGAGGACCCTTAAAATTCTGGAGCAAGTCCAGCCAACTTCGTCATATGCAGAACGGTCAAAGAATTGCTTATTAAACTGGGGCAGAATTTTGAGGAGGACCCTTAAAATTAAAATGCAAGGAAGTCGCAATGTCTCTAAAAGTGTCACAGTCATTGGTTCATCTAACTTACTTGATATTACATACTACATTCATCAAATGCACACATATTTTCTCAAAAACTTTATTTTATAAACAGCCAGATGCTACCGGGGATAACTCGAACAGGATCTTGATACAGGGAAAAAGAAAATCAAGCAATCGAAGGCACGAACCAACCTTCCCCGCAAAACTCACCATTTTTCTTTGGATGCAGGAACAAGGAAAACACGCACATCAAAAAATCGTTATCTTTGTAATAGCAAGATTGCCAAGCGCAAATGCGTTTCCAGCTAAGAAACACTCTGCTATCACTCATTGTCTTTTCTTTGCATAAGTCTAAGCATTGCCTTTCTTTGCATGAGACTAAGCACTGTCTCCTCTTCTTGCATAATGCTAAGAATTTTCCCCCTGGTTACATAAGGCTAAGCATTGCCTTCGTTGCATGAGGCTAAGCATTGTCTCCTCTTTTTGCATGAGGCTAAGCATTGCCTCCCTAATTGCATAAGGCTAAGCACTGCATTTCTTTGCATGATACTAAGCGTTGTCTCCTCTTCTTGCATGATTCTAAGCATTCCCTCCCTAATTGCATAAGGTTAAGCATTGTATTTCTTTGCATGATACTAAGCATTGTCTCCTCTTCTTGGATGAGGCTAAGCATTGCCTCCACTAATTTCATAAGGCTAAGCATTGCCTTTCTTTGCATGAGACTAAGCATTGTCTCCTATTTTGCATGAGGCTAAGCATTTCCTCCCTAATTGCATAAGGCTAAACATTGCCTTTCTTTGCATGAGACGAAGCATTGTCTCCTCTTTTTGCATGAGGCTAAGCATTTCCTCCCTAATTGCATAAGGCTAAGCATTGCCTTTCTTTGCATGAGACTAAGATTTGTCTCCTCTTCTTGCATGAGGCTAATCATTGCCTCACTAATTGCATAAGGCTAAGCATTGCCTTTCTTTGCATGAGACTAAGCATTGTCTCCTCTTCTTGCATGAGGCTAAGCAGTGCCTCCGCTAATTGCATAAGGCTAAACATTGACTTTCTTTGCATGAGACTAAGCACTGTCTCCTCTTTTTGCATGAGGCTAAGCGTTGCCTCCCTAATTGCATAAGGCTAAGCATTGCCTTTATTTGCATGAGACTAAGCAATGTCTCCTCTTTTCCATGAGTCTAAGCATTGCCTCCCCAATTGCATAAGGCTAAGCATTGCCTCCCTAAATCGCATAAGGCTAAGCTCGGCCTTTCCGTGCATCGAGACCAAGCATCGTCTCCTCTTCTTGCATCAGGCTAAGCATTGCCTCCCTAAATCGCATAAGGCTAAGCTCGGCCTTTCCGTGCATCGAGACCAAGCATCGTCTCCTCTTCTTGCATCAGGCTAAGCATTGCCTCTTCAATTATCTAAGTCTAAGCATCGCCTTCTCCTTGCATAATACCAAATGCTACCATTGTTATGCTACTTGAGACCTAGCACCATTTTATACTTTCCCGAGGCTAAGCACTTCCCCAATCTTACACAAGATTAAGATCTGTCTTGTTTTGCTTCGCATATGACCAAGCATCATATCTTTGCATCTCATGGGCTGAAACATCATCATTTTGTCCAAAGGCGTCATAGTCTTATCCTCATAGCCGGAAGACACCATGCAATGGCCTGAGGATCTCTCAATATTACACATCATTATTCAAAGGCGTCATGGTTCAGAGGCACCATTTTCATGGACCGAGAACATCATTTCATGGCATACGAATTACTTATCACGCGATTCATGGCCCAGGACATCATGGTCTAAGGATATCACCCTCATCGTCCAAAGACAACTTTCATGGTCCAAAGGGAATTTGCATCATGTTTAAATTCTCGCAATAATCCCATATACAATTGCACGCATTGTGTTTAAGTTTTGCAGGTAATCCAGGAGGTAATGGTTCTCTTAACAGGAGCAATCTTCGCTTTGATTTCCGTTCACAACGTTCACATCCTGCAATTATTTCAAACCTAACCAACCACCATCAGTTATCCACTTTTATTTGATAACCGTTCAGATACCTGTTCTGAGATACATCCGTAACATTTTAGACTCACATTCACGATTTCGTATAAAATCATTTGATATTGTCTTACCCAAAAGAACCCTTTCCGAAGCATACGACAATTCCTATAACAACTCCATCGGTTCAGTTCACCGATGGATCCAGAAATACACACGACCTGATTCCCGTAACACTAGGGATATGTAGGCAACTCAAGAACCAGGGTTCGGCCCCCATTTTTCAAAAATCACATCATCTCTCACTAAATTCGGCCAAAATTGGTCATCATTTTCTTTACTCGGCAACTCTTTCACCATTCCCGGGTAAAGAGAGGCAGATGTTGATACCCAGTTTTTGCCCTCATATTTTCTCAAACAGTATATATATTTTCAAAGTATCATTTTTCTGTCATTATTTAGTTTACAAGCATCTTTCATAATTTTCCATAATTTTTAGAGCTTTAAAATTCATTTTCTTGCATTTAAATTACTTGATGTTGACTATTTATTCCCCTAAATTATTTGCGATGACTTAATCATCCATATTTTGTTATTTTTACACCCACATATATGTTTTAAATTTTTTTACATTATTTCATATAATTATGTCTGTATTTTTAGATATTTATTTAATTTTGTAATAATAACCTATATTCATGCATAATTATATTATTTGTGCCAAAATGGAATTTTTATATTTTTATAATTTTAATTTAATTTTCAATCATTTTAGTGCATAAATAATATTTTTATTATTTATTAATTACTTTTATAAATTATTTTTTGATAAACTTTGTGTATTTCAATTATGGCCCAGTTTTAAGTAATTTTCGGACCAAAATTGTCCCAATCCCTTAGCCCAATAGCCCCCAGCCCTAACCAACCAATCCTCTACTAAAACCTGGTCATGACCCACTTCTAACGACCCGCCCATTAAATTTTTAGTCCCAACCGTTGATCTCTCAAGATCAACGGCCCTCGTTCATTCCCTTTTTTTTTTAATTAACCTAACCCAGAAACCCTACCCGTTACCCTTAATCAAAGCTGCCCCTAAACGCTCTCAACTCTCCTCTTTTCTCTTCTGAAGAACCCTAGACGAATCCCCCTTAATTCCCTCTCCAATCCCACTAATAATAGGATTCGACCTTTGTTTGCTTACCATATATGGTTCCTTTGGGTACTGGTTACACGATTTTGGTATTAGTTAGGTATTTGCCTAATTTTGGAAAATACCACCTCTATATCGGATGAGAATCGATTCAATCTTGAAGATTTGTGTGATATCCCGTCCATATACGCGAGATGAACTGGATTCTTCATAACATTTGGCCGATTTCGAGTTTAAAACCCTAACTAGGGTTTGGAGTTTGATACTTTTCCTTTTCTGGTATTCTAATGACTTGCATGCAATATTTTTCCCTTTTATCCATCCGTTTTTACTTGATTTATTTCCTTACCTATGTTTAATCAGTTATTTTCCTTGTTTTTGCATCCAATTTTTATGGCTATATAAACCCCTCCCCCATTCCCTTTTGGACAGACTTTTTAATCGTTAAGTTTTCACTAAAAGCTGAAGGTTTTCATTCTGCTATTCTCTTGTTCTACTTTGGCTCTTGGCCGGCTGAAAGCCAAGGCCACCGGAATTCTATTTTCGACTTTCCTTGGTGTGAGCACTGCCCTGGGTTCCTTTGAAGCTCTTGGGAACTTGACGCACTAAGGTCCTGGGTTATACTGCTCTTTGCTGACATTCAAAGTGTTATGGAGTCTATTCTTTCTTCTTTGTCTACTTTTCAACCAGTAACTGGTGAGCTCTTTAGCCTTTTCCATATTCATTTGCTTGTGTTCATGATTAGCATATTCATACCTCTGAAATTGCATAACTAATGTATTCCTAGACTATCTCTATATGCAATCCTGCTCGTATCGAATTTGTTTATGATATGAACCTCTCTAGCATATGCTTATGCCTAAACAACCAGTTCTGAAATGTATTTATGTTTACTTGAACAATTTAGACTGTTTGAAGTTCGTTTAGCTTAATGTATTGGTACTTTGAATGTTTACATTGGCAATATGACACCAATTTGCTTCTTGCTTTGTCCTGGGTCTCTATAGTGATTGATTTGTATCTATAGTATGTTCTAATCTATATTAAGACCTTCACTCTAGCTATGACTTGCTCCTGTGATTATTTTCATCACTCAATATGTCTTTAGCTTGTCCAATTCTGTACTCCCTAGAAATTAGTTGGAACCTTTTAGAATGGCTTCTTAACTTGAGTTTCCCTCATGACACTTGACTCTGTTTTGCCTTGTTGATATGAGTCGGTCTGTTTAACTTCTGGTGTTCAGCATAATCTTACTCCTTAGGCTTTGAATATGCTAAGTTAGTGTTCTACTTCTATCTTATTTGGCATAAAACATTTTTGTTTATTATTTTTGTAGTCCCATAAGTCACAACCCCCTTGTCTCCTACAAAATCTCTGCCCCAATGTTCTAAGTGTGAACTCGTAATATCAACCTGTCTTTTAAGTTTGTTTACCCTCTTTACTGATATGTTCATTGTATGATCACCTCTGCAATGCCTATTTCTAAAATGGAAATGAACTTCTTCAAACTCTACCATTTGATCATCATTTTTCACTCTCATTGGTTATTTATCCTACTCTGAACCTATAACTCTTGGCTGGCTGAAAGCCAAGGCCACTAAAACTTTATCTATTAACCTCCTTAGTGTGAGCATTGCTTGGGGTCCATTTTGAGACCCTTGTGAACTCTGGCACACTAGTGCTTGAGGTTCTTTGGTCATTTTCTTTATTACTCAGTTCTGTCCATTGAATGTTCAAATTTATTTGTGTAAGTAATTGGTTTATGGATCCTATGATCAAACTATGGTTGTTCAGTTTGGTTTGAGTTCTCCTATGATTGTTGGGCAATGTTGAGATTCGGGTGTGCTAATGGATGGAGAAAGAGTTAGTTGAAGGCCTGGCAGTGCTGGGTATACCTTTGGGTCTGTCTTGGGCTTACTGTTATTACTTATACCACTTTGTAATTCATTAGTTATTGGGTCTGTAATAATAATTGGGTGATAGTGAAATTGGGAAATGGGTATCTCCTAATACTTTCATGGAAAGGGTAGAAAGCATGTTTATAGGATTTGTGTGAACTATTTGTTGTCCGGCCTGTTATTTTTAAATCTCTTTGTGCACTATTAGAGATCATGTTATTAGGGCAATCACACATTAACATAACTGGTGTACTGTCAAAGCATGAGTGCCCTATTTATTCACATGTCTACTACTATATGTTGCTATATAGCATGCCTATAGGAAATAATCGCTAACAACTATTCTTTAATCCGCATCATGTTCGTTAGATACCATGCCTATAGGATTTTAACTAATTAGTTCACTTAGTTCATCTAGATAGCATGCCTATAGGAGCTAAGTGTATAAAATCAGTTCTAATCGTCAATCTTTAGAAATCATGCCTATAGGACATCACTACTCGCTTTTCAAACGTTGTTTCATTGCTCATCCATGCGATTATTAGGAAGCATAGGTAACTTTGAGCATTTCCAATAAGTTTCATTGTCCCTTAGTGTGCAAACATTTAGAGATCATGCCTATAGATTTATCAACTTATAATCTGTAATAAGCGACTTAGCAGCATCTGGCACTTACAAACTGGTAATTTAGAAATCATAGGTCTAAAATGGCCTGCACATCTGAATCAGATCATCTAGAAACCATGTCTATAGAGCTTAACGGCTTCAATTACCCTCAATTCTGAAACTGCCTAATACCCTAACGTAGGAATCTGTTTGCGTGCATTTGTTTGCCTAATAGAGGAGTCTAATTTGAGCCTTTAACTATATTTAATTGCAGTCCTATATGTTTTAAATTGTCGCCTAGTTTTTAACATTTTTGAGCAGCCTAAGTCAAGTCTAGAACCACCTAAAAAAGAGGTCCAAATGCCTCCTGGACCATAGGTATGGAACGGGTAGTGCACGCATAAGGCACGATTTAGAATCAAATAGTGCGCTTTAGGTAATAACTTAAAGATAGTAATCGGGTAGCAGGATATGATAGTCTGTGCCCGCTGAATAATACGAGTAACACCCCATCTCGAGGGAGTTACGAGGTATTATTTATGTTGCAGAGGGTGATCCTTTAGGCTAAAAAACTTAGGACCCCTCCCCCCCAATCTTATTCTTGTTTATCTTTTAATCAAGTGTTCGTATTTATTCAAAGTCTTTTAATAAAATTTCCCAAACTTCTTGTTTTTCTCTGTCTTTGTTTATCTGACTAATTCATATAATTCAAGTTCGGTCGGGACCCACAGTTGTGGACCTCGAAGAGTGCCTAACACCTTCTCTTCTAGGTAATTTCGAGCCCTTACCTGATCTTTGGTGATGCAAACTAGTCAAACCTGAGTCATTTGCAAAATAGGTACCCTAACTCACCTTAAACCGTTAGGTGGCGACTCCCCTCTATTAACACTTCCTTAAAAAATTTGTTATATGTTGAAACCCGATTTCGCGAGAAAAAGGGGCGCGACAAGAGTTTGTTCGAAAATGTGACAAATGCCAAAGACATGCACCAATGATTCACCAAACTGGGGAACTGTTGCATTCAATCTTGTAGCCATGGCCATTCATGAAGTGGGGAATGCATATCGTTGGCCCTCTTCTATGGACCCAAGGTAAGGCTCAATTTATCTTATTTATGACTGATTATTTTTTTAAGTGGGTTGAAGCACAGGCATACGAGAAGGTGAGGGAGAAGGAAGCCATCGACTTCATTTGGGACCACATTATATGTCGGTTTGGGATGCCATCCAAAATTGTGTGTGACAACGGGAAACAGTTCATTGACAACAAAGTGACCAAGTTTCTCGAAGATCATAAGATCAAAAGAATCTTATCAACACCTTATCATCCTAGCGGAAACAGGCAGGACAAATTGACCAACAAAACCATCATCCAAAACCTTAAGAAGAGGTTAACCGACGCCAAAGGGAAATGGAAAGAGATCCTACCAGAAGTCCTTCGAGCATACTACAAAACCATAAAGACCAGTACTAGGGCTACTCCATTCTCATTGGTTTATGGCACCGACGCCCTAATTCCGGTCGAAGTCAAGGAGCCATGTACCAGATACCGATATGCAACAAAGAAGTCAAATGACGAGGCCATGCGTACGAGCTTAGAGCTATTGGACGAAAGGTGCGAAGCCGCCCTTGCTCAGTTGGCTTCCCAAAAACAACGGATCGAGAGGTGCTACAATCGAAGAGCCAACCTCCGATATTTTAATGTCGGGGACTTAGTGCTAAGGAAAGTCACTCTAAACACCCAAAATCCGAACAAAGGGAAATTGGGTCTGAATTGGGAAGGACCGTACCAGATTCTCGAGGTCACCGGGAAAGGGTCCTACAAGCTCGGAATGATGAATGGAGAACAACTACCACATAATTGGAATATATATCCATAAAACGGTATTACTGATCAGGTATGATCTCATTTCATTTCTTTTTTGATTTCGGACTAACACTTGAAGGTGATCAACGAGAAGCGGCACAAAGTCTTTAGGTCTGAAAGCACGTGGTGCACTCTTTTTCCCTTAGACCGGTTTGTCCCAAATGGGTTTCTTGGCAAGGTTTTTAGCGAGGCAACGATGGATCGTGCTAACTTAGAATCAAGCCTGATTATGAATCGGCATCGAAGATCAATTCAACAATATTCGTGGTTCCTTGCAATCAACCTCG
>ML371489.1:0-52038 GCA_005239525.1 Nicotiana knightiana | reverse complement strand
CACGGTTAGGGTTTGTCCCAAACTTATAAATAGACCCAAAAACACAACTTTGAGGGGATTTGGGTTCACGAAGAGATTCACGAGGGGGATTTGACGTGGAGGAACACCCACCACGCTCGAAGGAGGATTCTACCTAGTTTTTCTTCTCTTCTCTTCCTTTAATTTCATAGTTTATTAGTTCTAGAGTTTTTGGGTGCTACATGAACGTTGTAGCTTGAAGATTGCATTGTTCATATTATTTTATCATATTGGTTTATTTATTCAATCTTGCGCTTAATTATTTGATTACTTGATCAGCAATTGAATACTATCTACGAATCTAGGATTGAACTCGGGAGAGGGAATTCTAGATTGCATATAAGATTGGGTAGAGCAAGATCTTAACCCTTCAGGGGAGCAGATTTGCGGTTAGGATAGGAATATACCTAATCGCCTTGCTTGGTTATTATACGGAAATTATTAATGCGTTCTTGTTAATCCTAATTTCATATGAATATCNAAACTCAACAGGATTGTTTGCTAACCCATAGCTCTAGAATATCGGCTCTTATTGAATTCGTGTCTAATTTCGCCAATTTGTTTCCTTAATTTCATAGTTTACTATTCTAGATTAATTATAGTTAAATATTCATACTTTGGTGTTCGCTTGAATAGATTAATTATTTGGGTTTAATTTAGTTGATAGTTAATCACAAGTCTCTGTGGGTACGATATCTGGACTTACAATCCTATATTACTTGTTGACCACGTATACTTGCGTGTGCGTTTTTGGACCAACAAATCGAAGCAGTTCTGTCCTAGGGAGTCTACAAGACGTGTCTAGCAAAGTCTTGTTTATGGGTGTGTTTTGCACCACACTTATAAGCAGGAGGCTACAGGGCATTTAGGGTTGTCACTCTTTGTTCTTACTCTAGATCGTGTGGTAGAGCTCAGCTGTAAGAATTCAAACTCTTAAATTCTACTTTATTTGTAGTACAACGGTACCTTATTCCAAACAGACAATTGGTAAGAGATTGAATGTGGTTGTGGAAGAGTTGAGTCAGAGGAACTCGATTTTGCATCATGCTTATGATGAGTAAATCTGAGGTCTTTAGCAGATTATGTGTATAATAAGACGTGTAAGCTTCTTTATAAGGAGCCTTAAGGCATGTATATCTATCCACCCACATGGTAAAAACCAACGAGAGAATCAGAAGGTAGATACAGGTTTCAACAAGTAAAAGAAGCAAGGTGAAGAAGGGTACGAGGTACCCAAATAGTGAAGATTATCAATATTTACAATCCAGGCAGAGAAATATAAGCATTTTGTGTTACTTTCAACAGTAACAAAGATATATACAGTTGGCCACACCCATCTCAGTTATGCCCTATGAGAGCTAACAAATATAGCTTAAGAGAAGAATGGAATATCAGGATCCATCTGGGGTTAGAGTAACCCAAAATGGTGGATGATTATTATCATTAGCTAACATTTCCAAAGGATAGTGCAAACCTGGTAATAGATCTCCTTGCGAGACATCCAGATGGTGCACTCTATAATAGAACAGTCAGATATGAATACTAGAGTTCAAAAATTTCAGAAGATAGGCAGTGGAATCCTAGAAGGGTTAAATATTTATTTACCTTAGTATGACTCCTGCCCCTAGTAAAAAAGAAAGAGAGAATGTTAGGCGTCTTGAAGAGCCAGTGAGATGAAGAAGGGGAGCTAAAAGTTAAAGAATGTTTTGTTGATGTTTTGTAATAAGGTAATAGACGAAAATATTAGCAGGAGAATTAGAAGACAGTAAATGAAGTATTATGAGTAAGATGTGATACATGGGTGATAGAGGTAAATCAAAATTTTACAGGATTACAAAGTCTATAGTCAAGTGAAGGAAAAGACAAGAGGAGACAGGCCTTGAGACAATACAAGAGTATAAGCCATAAAGGCATACCCTCATTTTGATAAATGAGTTGGTGACTCAAACGTGATTACCAGAAGAAACTCAAACGTGATTACCAGAAGAAACTCAAACGTGATTACCAGAAGAAATAGTTAGACACTCAGAGTAATAGAAATTAGTATGGGCTAGTGAAAAAGATAAACTGAACATGAATTTGGGACCGAAAGATTTGATAATAGTCGGCATCATGAGAATTTCACAACGCATTCCGACGATAATAAAATGGACAACAGAAGAATAACCTTTAAAGGTCATTCAGGAAGACACTTCCCTAAAGCAAGCATTGTGACTACTGTTAAGATTAAGGGACTAAGTTTGCTAGTTACACCACGTGTCACCCTCGTGCGTAAGGTATTCAGTTATCTTTGGTACATAAGGGTTTCTGCAAGGCGAGTATGATGTCATTGAAGATGTGAAAAGATGCCTAAGATGATAAGGTAACTATGGAATAAAAAGGAAGAATGCGGTAAAAAGGCGAAAGGAATGAGATTGAATTTATTCAGATCCTACATATATGTTACGACTCCAAAACATTATGCAAGCACGATGCTGGTAATAGGCGGTAATGGTTCCCGGAAAGGATGTTAATTGGTAAATAAGTGCGAGTGGACACTTGATACATAAGGAGCTAGTGCGAGGGTAAGTTAAGACCAAAAAACAAAACATAGCCCAAGAGGGATTACTCATAGTATAAATATGAGAATGGACCAATGAGTAGTCTGTATTTGATTCAGGAAGATCCTAGTTATAGCTAGACAAGAGGTCATAGATAAATCAACAGATTATGCAAGATAAACGTAGTGAAACCCAACATAGGGAATCGGTCTCGCAGATATGATGCCATCATGATCCTCGAGTAATACTCATATAGGATTTGGGTAGTTAAAGGTACCGTATAAGTGTTACGGAAATAAAAGAAAGTGCCACTAGGGAGATATCAAATTTCACTTCAGAAGCAACCCTACGAGCACAAGGGCGCGGATGTAAGTTACTAAGGATAATAATAGGCGAGTAAGAACATAAAAAATTCCATCAGATATACAATGTAATAAGCTTGCTGCTTTACAAGAGTCAGAAGTTCTTCCCTAAGTACTACAATGAAAGCCTCGCTGAGGAAATAAGGGAGAGGGTTTCCACCTAAGCATAGTGACCTAAAGAGGAAATGATCTTGTAAAAATAGTCTCACTACAACATTGTATGCACTCCATAAGAAAGTGACACCTATCATGGCTAATGAACGGGAAGAAGAAAAAAAAATCAAAAGCTGATATTTGAGATCATATGAGTTACAGGGAATTCTAGTATTGTGGGCACTAAGATAAGCCAGGTATCCATGCAGCAGTTTGCAAAATGACGAGGAAAAGTAATTGCTTACATTTAAAGACAACTGAGAAGGCACGAACGGAAATCTATGGTGCTAGCAAGTAGTATAAATAGATATGTATAGGTCGCAAGTATTGTAGAGTGACAAGGTTTTAGGTAGATAGGAGTAAGGATAAGAAAAGGTGAGTGAGAAGGTAACAAGAATAGGTAAGGCCTCGGAATTAAGCCCATCAAAACAAGAGAGCTGATGGTTTCCATAATTTATAGAAAGCTCAGTATAGATTGAATGAACTCAAAGGAGTTTAAAACTAGGAGCATTTATAAGGGATGGAATGCGGCCCTGGTAGTAGAATAAGGGTGTAATTGTGATAGATAAGAGGATGACATTTAGGCATTTGATTGAGTAATGATTTAAAGGAAAGGGATTTCATAAATTGCACGGGATTACAATACCCCCATAAGATGAACCACATCGATATGCGATGAAATATGCTTATTGAAGTATAGTATTGTCCCTAGGTGGATTAGGAAAATAACTCCAGATATTCCCCGATGAGACGTGAGCCCTAGTGATAATACATTACATAAGAGGTTTCAAGTTATCAGTGGTAGATTATATATCAACATTAAGGTGAATCAACAATAGATGGATAAAAGTTCCAAAGTATGAGATGAGATTAGGCTATCATTCCTAAGACGAATAGTAATGAGGAAGCATTAAGGGACTTAGATTTATACATATAGGATAAGCAGTGAGAGAGTAACCTGGAGTTGGGTAACATACCTTGGTAATAATAAACCGAAGTAAGAGTTATGGTATGGTATTACCTACGTAGTTGTAGTAAAGCCATAAGCATAGATAACCGAGACTATGAAACAAAATATAGCAATAGTCATAAGTCGACAAAGTACTGAGCAAAGAACTTCAGTACACCTATAGATGGCCAAAGGGACAGCTTATCAAAGTTCTGTATATGTTCCCAAAGTGAGGACTAGAGATTAATTAAAAGTAGGAGGAAAAGGAGAGAAGAGTCGCATAGACGCACATACAAGGACAAAGTCGTACAGGCTACATGACAGAAGGTAGCAACAGGTACGAGATTGGAAGAATTCGGATAACAAGTCGTGGTGTGAGAAAGAGGCCTAAAGGAGGGGGGGGGATGCCCTGGCCTTTGGATTTATTCATAGAATAGTTGCCTAGATAGAAAGAGCAACAGTAAAATATTTGTAAGAGCTATAGATTATGAGACTGATAAGCGCATCACTCAACATTCGAGGATGAATGTTCCAAAGAGGGGAATGATGTTACACCCTATATCTTCGTACAAAAGAGTATTTGTAAGTCAACTGATGTAAGCTCACAAATGAGATCATCTTTGAGAGTGCATAAAGTAAGTTAGTAATGTTACCTTGGATGTTACAAATATTTAATATCATGAATGTCAATTACCAGGAGGGTTGGAAAGCTTAGATGCTAAACGAATTGAAGAAAATAAGTTTCATTGAAAGTCGACACGTTTGGAATGTTATAACATGAACTTTTGGGGTGAGAGAGTAGCCCCCCATGATGTATTATGACTTAAGTGAATCGTCAATTTTGATTTTCAGGTTATTCGGAATTGATATGGAGGAATGATTCACAACTAGAAGCTTTAAATCTGAAAGGTGTATGCGGTAAAAATCGGGGATACCCGATTTTACGGGCTCGAGGGTATGCCTCGAGAGTGAGCCAATATTGAAGCAAGTTCGGGCTAGAAGGATATGAAGACTGAGGAATCGAGATCAGGCTGAATCAACATCGCACTAACGGAATCACGAGATATCCACAATCGACAACCAATCTCGACGAAGATCTCGGACGGCAGAACCATTAACGGTTATTGATATCAATCATGTATTGTACTTCTGAAATTAGAGTCATACATTATTCAGGATTCCTCTACTATATAAATAGGAACCATGTTCACTTGTACGAATAATTATCATCATACACGAGTCATCACTTACGCTACTACTGATAAATACAAACACGCTACTCTTTTACTTGCTCTTAATTCTTTGTTGTTCTTACTGTCCATATTGTTCGTGTTACTCTTGTTGTTCTTAGTGTCCATATTGTTCGTGTTACTCTTGTTGTTCTTACTGTTCTTGGCGCTTGATCTCGAGCCTAATCCAGATCGGGTCGATAATTTGCAATTACACCGGTTTGATCTATTTTAATTATTTAATTCCTTTATTTATTTAGCTATTTATCAATTGGCATTGAATTAGATCACATATACTTATAACGCATTAAAAATTTAATTTTTACTCATATTTTGAGGTAAACAGTTTGGCGTCCACTGTGGGGATAAGAATAACAGTGATCGTTCAGTGCTAGTTTTGACTTAACACACTGTTTTACGCCTGTTTCTTTGTCAAGAATTTTGTTTTCAGGATAAATCATGTGAAACTCACAAAACATAGCTACTCATGGTGACAACGGTTTTGGACTCCACGGAGAGAACGAGAATATTATAGCTCCCGAAATCGAGGTGCCACAAGCTGACCTTGGAGGAGGAGCACCCGTCAACCCGGACGATGTCAGTTCGCAAGTTTCTCTAAATGCGACTTAGGCGGGGACCCCGATGGAAGCATACACAGAGAGGGTCGAACTGACGGTCGAGGTACTCAGGGCAGAGGAGACGAAGGTGTCAGTCTCCAAGTTATATTTTAAATGTTGCAAGCCCAACAGAACGCCATTGCTCAGCTGCAAAATCAGCACATGGCACCGAATAGGGTCGAACCAGAGGCTACTCGTTGTACCGAGCCAGTGCCTGAAAGATCAGGTGATAATACTTCGACAACTGACCCTGCTATAATGAGAATGCTCGAGGAGCTTACTAAGAGAATATAGTCGGGAGAAAAGAAAATCGAGGCTAATGACAAGAAAGTGGAAACCTATAATTATCGAATCGATCAGATTCCGGGGGCACCACCGATCTTAAAAGTAATGGACTGCAAAAGGTTTGTGCAAAAACCATCCTCTCCAAGTGCGGATCTAAAGACCATATCAAAGATGTTCAAGATGCCCGATATACCTAAATATAACGGGTCCTCGGACCCCAATGAGCACGTTACCTCTTATACATGTGCCATAAAGGAAATTATTTGGAAGACGATGAAATCGAGTCAGTATTGCTAAAGAAATTCGGAGAGACCCTGTCGAAGGGAGCTATGATTTGGTACTACAACTTGCCACCAAACTCCATCGATTCGTTCACCATTTGATAGATTCATTTGTAAAGGCACACACTGGCGCTATAAGGGTTGTAACAAGAAAATCAAACCTCTTCAACGTGAAGAAGAGGGATAACAAGATGCTAAGAGAGTTTGTCTCTCGATTCCAAATGGAACGTATGGAGTTACCACCGGGTTACCGATGATTGGACTATTCAGGCTTTAACCCAGGGATTAAACGAGCGGAGTTTAATCACATTCCTGTTAAAGCAGAACTTAATAGAGTACCCGACTGTGACTTGGCAGATGTTCACAACCGATATCAGTCGAAGATTCGGGTCGACGACGACCAACTGGTAGGCCTCTCGGGCTCAGTGCGTCCTAATTGGTCGACAGGTAAGAACCAAAGATATGTTGATCGAGAATCGAGGTCGAATAAATATTGGTATCACCCATATGCTTCAAATAGAAGGAATAACCATCCGGGACGTAATTCCGCCCAGAATGATCGGAGGGGTGACCGAGGAAAAAGTTCTCGGGGACTCATGAGCAAAACTGGATTCGACAAATATGCAGATCCCACAGAAGCACTCCGATTATCGGAGTACAATTTTAGTGTCGATGCCTCAGGTATCATATCGGCCATCGGGAGGATCAAAGACACTAGGTGGCCCAGACCTATACAAACCAACCTCTCTCAAAGGAATCAAAACCTGATGTGTAAATACCATGGCACGCATGGCCATAGGATCGAAGATTGCAGACATTTAGCTCGATTGTTTAATGAGGGTCACCTTCGAGAATTCCTCAGTGATAGAGCCAAAAATCACTTCAGGGAAAGAGACGCCATCAAAAAGAATGAGAAAGAAGAACCTCAAGATGTTATCCACATGATCGTTGGCGGGGTAGACGTCCCACAAGGACCTATATTCAAACGCACCAAAGTATCAATCACGAGAGAGAAACGGACTCGAGACTATGTGCCCGAAGGCACTCCCTCGTTAAACGACGAAGAAGAAGAAGGCATCTCACAGCCGCACAACGACGCCCTGGTAATTTCTATTTTTCTAAATAAATTCAAGTTAAACATGTTCTCGTAGATCCAAGTAGCTCGACAAACGTAACCAGATCGAGGGTCATAGAGCAGCTCGGCCTGCTAGACCAGATTGTACCTGCATCACGAGTCCTAAGTGGCTTCAACATGGCCATCAAAACTAAAAAAAGGGAGATAATCCTACCAGTAAATGTGGTCGGGACCATCCAGGACACAATATTTCATGTCATCAAGATACAATGCACTTCTCAGAAGGCCGTGGATCCATAACATGAGGGCAGTACCATCGACCCTTCACCAAATGATGAAGTTCCCAATAGTGGATGGTGTGAAAACAGTTTATGGGGAACAACACGCTGCGAAGGAAATTTTTGCAGTCGACGAGATGACGCCGATATTACGACCTCAGAAAAGTCGAACATCAAAGATAAGAAACCGGCCAAATAGCAATCACCGTCCTCAACCTTGACCGAATCAGATAAACAGGTAATCGAATAAGAAGAGGATTTTCTCACTCCTTGAACTTTCGTCGTTCCCGAAGAATCAGATGCAACCAAATCAACGGTCGAGGAGCTGGAATAAGTGATATTTATCGAGTATCTATCTGAACGTAAGGTATACCAGGGAACGGGATTGACCCCCAAACTCAGGAAAGAACTCATTCAATTTCTTATTGATAACATGGATTGCTTTGCATGGTCCCATTTAGACATGACAGGAATCCCATCCGAGATAACAACTCATTGGTTGAGCCTGGATCCCAAATTCAGACCGATAAAGAAAAAAAGAAGGCCTCAGTCTGAGGTGAAGCACACCTTCATAAAGAAGGAGGTAACCAAACTTCTTAAAATAGGGTCTATTCGGGAAGTAAAATATCTCGAGTGGTTAGCCAACGTAGTCGTAGTCCCCAAAAAGGGGAACAAACTTAGAATGTGTGTAGATTATAAGGACTTGAATAAAGCATGTCCGAAAGATTATTTTCCTTTGCCTAACATCGATCGAATGATCTGCCAACCACAAGATACTTACTTTTCTTGATGCCTATTCTGGGTACAACAAAATCCAGATGGACCCAGAAGACCAGGAAAAAACTTCTTTTGTCACTAAGTATGGAACTTACTACTATAATGTAATGCCCTTCGGGCTAAAAAATGCGGGGGCTACATATCAACGCCTAGTTAACAAGATGTTCGAAGAATAGAAATGAAAATCAATGGAAGTTTACATTGACGATATGTTAGTTAAGTCCCTACGCGCAGAGGACCATTGACTCATTTGTAGTAGATATTCAAAATCTTGAGGAAATACAACATGAAGCTTAACCCCGAAAAGTGTGCTTTCAGGGTCGGCTCGGGCAAATTCCTCGGCTTCATGGTGTCAAATTGGGGAATCAAAATCAATCCCGATAATATTAAGGCCATCGAGGACATCACCATCGTGGACAGAATGAAAGTCGTTCAGAGACTAACCGGACGGATAAGTGCCTTAGGCCGGTTCATTTCAAGGTCATCAGATCGGAGCCACAGGTTCTTTTCCCTACTCAAAAAGAAAAATGATTTTACATGGACCCCGAAATATCAGCAAGCGTTGGAGGAATTGAAACGATACCTATCGATCCCACCTTTGCTTCACACCCCAAAGGCGGTGTCCGAGATAGCGGTAAGTGGAGCGTTAGTTTGAGAAGAACAAGGTACGTAATTTCCAGTTTATTACGTGAGTCGAACCTTAGGAGATGCTGAAACTAGGTATCCACACTTAGAAAAATTGGCGCTCGCATTGAAATATACTGCACAAGCCTGAGTTATCGGGTCGATTGGCCAAATGGGCCGTCGAACTTGGCGGGTTCGATATTGAATATCAACCCCGAACGGCCATCAAGTCTCAAATATTAGTAGACTTCGTGGCAGACTTTTTTCCAACCCTCGTACCCGAAGTGGAAAAGGAACTTCTGCTAAAATTGGGTACCTCACGAGGGTATGGACCCTCTTCACGGACGGAGCCTCGAACGTGAAAGGATCCGAGCTTAGTATTATTTTGAAACCGCCCACGGACAATGTTATTAGACAATCAATTAAGACTGCCAAACTGACTAACAACGAGGCCAAGTATAAGGCTATGATTCCAGGTATTGAACTAGCTAAGAGCTTGGGAGCGGAAGTCATTGAAGCTAAATGTGACTCCCTACTGGTAGTTAAACAGGTGAACGGAACCTTCGAAGTTCGATAGGACATGATGCAGAGGTACTTAGAAAAATTACAGGTCACCTTATATCGCTTCAAAGAATGGACCCAGCAACATGTACCAAGAGAACAAAATACTGAGGCTGATGCACTTGCCACCTTGGGATTGTCAGTCGACGAAGAGGAAATTAGCTCGTGGACTATCGTCCAACTCTCGAGGTCTATAATCGAGGAAGGGCACGCCGAGATTAATTCCACAAGCTTAACATGCAATTGGATAAACAAATACATCGAATATTTGAAGAACGGGAGGTTGCCATCGGATCCCAAGGAATCAAGAACTTTACGGATCAAAGCCGCTCGATTCACATTAGACGAAGACAGAACGCTATATAGGATAACATTCGATGGTCCATTGGCAGTATGCTTGGGGCCGAGAGATACTGACTATGTTTTGCGAGAAATCCACAAAGGCATTTATGGAAACCATTCTGGTCGAGTCACTAGTTCGAAAGGTCATCTAAGCAGGATACTATTGGGATAACATGGAGAAAGATTCTACGGATTTCGTTCGAAGATGCGACAAATGTCAAAAGTTTGCACCAATGATTCACCAGCTCGGTTAACAACTTCACTCGGTCCTATCCCCATGGCCATTCATGAAATGGAGAATGGACATCGTCGGTCATCTGCCATCGGCCCCAGGTAAAGCTAACCTGGATCATGTTGCATGTCGATTCGGGATGCCTGTGGAAATAGTATGTGATAATGGCAAACAATTCATCAGCAGTAAAGTAATAAAATTCCTCGAGGATCACAAAATAAAGAGGATACTATCGACGCCATATCACCCTAGTGGAAACAGACAGGCCGAATCAACTAATAAAACTATCATCCAAAACTTGAAGAAAAAGCTAAACGAAGCCAAGGAGAAGTGGAGAGAAAAATTGCCCGAGGTTCTATGGGCGTATCGGACGACATCGAAGTCCAATACCGGAGCAACCCCATTTTCTTTAGTATATGGCTCTGAAGCCTTAATACCTGTCGAAGTCGGGGAGCCCAGCGCCAGGTTTCGACATGCAACGGAAGAATCCAACCACGAGGCAATGAATACCAGCCTCGAATTATTAGATGAAAGACGAGAAGTGGCGCTCGTTCGAATGGCAACACAAAAGCAATGAATCAAGAAGTATTACAACTGAAAAACCAATCTTCGACACTTCAAAGTCGGAGACATGGTTTTAAGGAAAATCACCATCAATACTCGAGAACCTAATGAGGGGAAAATCGGTCCCAAATGGGAAAGACCCTATCAAATCCTCGACATAGTCGGGAAAGGATCTTACAAGCTTAGAACAATGGACCGCGAGCCATTGTCGAATAACTGGAACATATCACTCCTCAAGCGATATTATTGCTAAGGTATAGTTTTCTCTTTTTTTACTTAAATATTTTAAACTAACTTATTGCAGGTATCCGATCCAAGAAATCGAGACTTCAGGTTTTAAAGTACATGTATCCCAAATGGATTTTTCTGGCAAGGTTCTTAACGAGGCAAAAATAATGTGCTACCTGAGGATAATTCAACAGTATCCAATGCTTCTTTGAAATCAACCTTGAATACTGGGGGGCGTCACCCTCGGATGTTATGTAAATGAGTCTCGATAAGAAGAATGTTGTAATGGGCCAAACGGTCGAATGAACCGTGTCCATATAGATTGGCTGAGTCCCGAAAATAAAACATGTACGCATGTATGAATAATACAAAGAAGCAATCTCTTTTCTCAAACATCTCGCGTTTGAAGTAGAATTTCCATTATACAAGTCATGTACTTACGATTCTAATCTATTATGCAAGACTAACACTTGTGAAAAATGGCTCAAGGGCCAAGTACAAGCATACCTCGAACATTCGGGGACTACCTACTCGAGACATCTAAGTTCGAAAATGTAAGACCTCAAAAGAGACACCCCTCGATATATAGTCCAAGGCCATCACACTCGAGGACTAACATTTCGAACAAGTTCGAAATGTTATTAGGAAACAAGTCCAAGAGACATACCCAAAGGCTACGACCATATTAAAAACTATGGTCATATAAAAAGGCTACGGCCGAAATAATACGGCTCGGAGACGTCCGAATTCCGCCATAAACTAAAGGCCTTCAAATACTTTGAAAAACCGGTTAAATAAGGCTACCCTAGACAAAGCAAACAAAAAAAGGCTTTGATAAAATCAGCCCTCCAATAATTTAAAGGTTTCGATAATATCAGCCTACGAGAAAGCCTCAAGAGGTATTAAATTATCTTACTGCAAACAAGTTAAGATAAATTGGGTTCCAATCATTGAACCCTCAAAAAACCCAACGGGCATAAAAAATACATGCTAAGGCATAAAGAAATTTTCACTAAGAATTTTAGCCGAAAAGGGGAAAAATTATAGCTGCTTTTAGATACCTAACAACCATATGTTAAGAACCTAAGGGTTCACTTTATCCTAAAAGTCAAGATTCATTCGGACTTGGCTATTAAAGATAATTCGTCGGTCAGTTGGATTAAGCCAACCCCTCCAAACTCGGGGACTTGCCCTCGTAACTCGGGGACTTGCCCTCATAAATACGAAAAACCTAAGGGTTTACTTCGATCACAACAATAAAATTTTTATTGACGGAGGCAAATGAACATACAAAGGCATCAACGGGAAATTCTTCATTATATCAAAAAAATATATGTACAAAGGGCCAGTCAAGGCCTTACAAAAGAAAAAATAAAGAGAAGTTAAAATCTAATTATGATCGGGGCTAGTCCCCTCAATACCGGCCTCCTCCCGAGCAGCTTCTCTGGGGGCATCTTCTTCAGCAACCTCACCTCTGTCTTCTCCACTTTCGAACCCGACGTCGTCATCATCATCGGAAGAGACGAGCTGCCTGGCTTCGGCCTCAAGCTCTTGCCCGAGAAATCTCTTCGTAGAGGTCAAAACCTCGAGCATGAATTTCCTCGAGGGTTTCCCTCCGGGATTGGCAGTTCTCCAAGTCTCTGTGCCACTTCTCCCGATTGGAAGCCTCCCTGCACTGGGTTAGAACAGCTACGGCGTCATCCCGGTACATGGCTATGGATTTGTCCGCCTTGGCCTTAGTATTTTCAATCTCAACCTTGGCCTTACTGAGCCCGGCTTCGAGCTCTTCGACCCTCTTGGCCTGAGAAGAACCTTTTTCTCTAAGGTCTTGGAGTTGGGCCTCCGTCGAAGATAACTTGGTCAAAGCTTCTTCCTTTTCAACAATAAGGCTGTCCATCCTAACTTTCCATCGATCGCAGTCGGTCTTAACCTAGTCAACCTCCGCCCGAAGAAGACCGATCTTCTCTACCTTCTGCTGAAGCTTAGACATCGAAGTGTTAGCTTCCACAGTGGAGTCGATTCCATACTGAATCACAAGGGCAGTTACCTGCTTGTCCAACTCGGCCTCATCTTCATGAGCCTTGGAAAGGTCCGCTTGAAGGTCCTTTATGACCTTTTCTTTTTGTCCACAAAGAATCTTCAGAGCATTCCTCTCTTCCAAGACCTTTCGGAGATCGGCTTTGCACAGACTAAGGTTGGCTCAAAATTTGACAGAAGTCTATACGAGGAAGAAGAACACAAGTTAGAAAGAATAACCTTGGAAAAAAGGATGAAGAGGAATAACCAAAAAATAACAAACACTTAACTTGGAAAAAAGACGCCGAGCTTCCGCCATTAGGATCGAAGCATCAGTGATATTGGAGGCATCATCGACCCCCGTGAAGCAATCCCGAAAAGGATCGCCAGCGCTAGAGCCTCTGCCAATCTCGGGGGTCTTCAGCCTTTGGGCATCCCTTATTGCCTTTTCAGAGAAGACTGGCATTGAAGGCATTTGACCTATTGTCATGACCCCGAGAGAATCGCTCGAAGCGCTTTGTTCGATCCTCCTATTTTCAGAACCGTCCCTGCCCGGTGTAGAAGTTGATGATTGAGACACCGTCTTGACCTCAGGAGACTTGGGATTCGCCCCTGAACTTTTCTTCGAAGCCTTCTCAATGTGAGACTTGGTTGTAGCAGGCGGTGGCTCGGGATGTGGAGCAACCTCGGTAGCCTTTCTGGGCGAGCTACCAACACCGAGGTACCTTCTTCTTCTTCTTCCTCATCCTAGTCCCTCAATGTTTGGACCGTCCGCCGAGAGTCCGACTTTTTTTCTCCCCACCCTTCAAAGTTTGGGTTTGGAGACCTCGGATTGCGAGGGATTTTTCCTTTTCTTGTCCTTTTCCGGCCTCGGAAACGGGAACATAGCTTTGCCACTTTCTCTCGAAGACCTCATAATGGTATCTTTGGTCAGGCCTGCATAAACAGAAGATTAGTAATGTAGAAAATGGGAAATTACTTCGGAAGTGGAGGTCTTTGGTCAGGCCTGCATAATTGGTTCTTGGCCTCCCACTTTCCTTTAGACAAATCCCTCCACACTCTTTCAACACGAGTCGAAGTGGAGGCAAGCTTGTGAATCCAGTCTTCAAAATCGGGCACCGCCTTGGGCATCCAAGGATCGGTTGTGTGATAAGAGGGAAATGTTAGACAAAATTGAAAGAGACACATAACCAAAAGAACAAAAAGTCACTTACGTTTGGCTTTCCATTCCTTGGGAAACATCATCTTTTCTTTTGGTATTATATCACAGGTCCTCACCCGTATGAATCGACTCATCCAGCCTCGATCTTTATCCTCGTCGATATTCAAGAGTAGGGCTTTGTTTTTTCAGCAGTTGAGTCTAATTAGCCCTCGATAGAGTCGAGACCTGTACAACCGAATAAGGTGGTCCAGTGTGAATTCCAACCCCCGAGCCTCGTTGGAGTAGAAGTGCAACATGATCACTATGTGCCAAAGTGAGGGGTGGAGCTGACCGAGGGTAACCTCGTACCTCTTGCAGAAGGAAAAAATCACAGGGTCGACGGGACCCAATGTGAAGGGGTTGTAAACACTCAAGAACCCCTTCACATGTGTGGTGATGCTCTCTTCAGGTGTAGGAATTTTCACCACCACTTCTGGACCCCATCTGCAGTCCTTCTTCATGGCATCGACCTGGCCCTCGGTAATCGAACACATGTACGCCGACACGTGTTCGCATCGGCCCGACACCAATGAGGGGTTATCAACATTAAAATCAGTTCCATGGACACAAGGGCCAGGTACGTATTCATGGACGACCGATTCTACCTGCATTTTATCGCCGGTCGGCTGGGAGGAAGAAGATGGAGCTTTCTCCTTTTGCAGTACTGTTTTAGAGGTCTTCGCCATTTACGTATGAGTGGGGAGTAAAAAGAAGGTTTAGAACTGGCAGCTCAGGTGGAAACAACGGTGGTTAAATAAGTGACGACGAGAGGAAAGCAAGGAGGATTGGGAATTTAAGAGTTTATGATCAAAGCAAAGTAAAGTTTGAATCTACTAAAGAGATGGTAATTATAGGTTTAAAAAGACGGTTCGGTGCCACTAGTGGCCGACTGACGACTGACATTTATTGATGGTTTCTTGGGAACTGAACCAACTGGAAAATTCGGTCACATACATCACTTACGTCATGGAGACGACTTCATGGTCGAGGTATCGAAGAATCGAGGCTCAAATCGTTTCTTATCATTTCATTCCAAGAAATGCGGGGACTATCTCTATGCGATAAAAATTGAGGATACCGATTTTATGGGCTCGAGGTTATGCCTCGAGAGTAAGTCAATATCGAAGAAAATTCGGGATCGAAGGACATAAAGACTGAGGAATCGAGATCAGGCTGAATCGACATCACGGTAACATAATCATGAGATATCCGCAATCGACCACCAATCTCAGCGAAGATCTCGGAACCGGCAGAACCATTAACGATTATTGATAACAATCATGTATTTTACTTCTGAAATTAGAGTCATACCTTATTTAGGATTCCTCTACTATATAAAGAGGAACCCTGTTCACTTGTATGAATAATTATCATCATACACGAGTCATCACTTACGCTACTACTGAGAAATACAAACACTCTACTCTTGTACTTACTCTTAATTCTTTGATGTTCTTACTGTCCATATTGTTCGTGTTACTGCTGTTGTTCTTACTGTTCTTGGCGATTGATCTCGAGCCTAACCCAAATCGGGTCGATAATTTTCAATTACACCGGTTTGATCCATTTTAATCGTTTAATTCCTTTATTTATTTAGCTATTTATCAATTGACATTGAATTAAATCACATATCTTTATTGTTACTCGTATTTCGAGGTAAACAAAAGGTTTGACCAAGTTTTGACTATTGAGTAATTGATCTTGAATTTGAATTTTTATGGTTCGATTAGCTCCTTTAGGTGATTTTGGGCTTAGGAGCACATCTAGAATGTAATTTGGAGGTCCGTGGTAGAATTAGGCTTAAATTGGTGAAATTTGGATATTTGGCGATTTTGGTCGGCAGTGGAAAATTAGATATCGGGGTTGGAATGGAATTTCGGAAGTTGGAGTAGGTTCATAGTGTCATTTGTGAAGTGTGTTCAAATTCGAGGTCATTCGGGCGTAGTTTGGTAGGTTTCGGCATCGTTTGCGAAATTCGAAAGTTTAGAAGTTCTTAGGCTTGAATTTGAGTGTAATTTGATGTTTTGATATTTTTTTGAGTGATTCAAAGGATCGACTAAGTTTGTATGATGTTATGGGATTTTTTTGTATTTTGGTTGAGGTCCCGAGGGCCTCGGGTAAGTTTCGGGTGGTTAACAGATCATTTTTGGACTTTGGTTGATGGCTGATATCTGCTGGTGTGATTTTCTGGTTTTTCTGCATCTGTCAAAAATCGAGGTGGTCCATAATCGAGGGAAGAATCGAGGGTAGGATTGATACCATGACCAAGGGTAGGATTGAGGCCATGATTGAGGGCAGAATCGAGGGCAAGACCGGGGGAAGCCTGTAAATAGCACACTTCGCGAATTTTAGTCCATTCTTCACCATTTTTAGTCGGTTTTGAAGCTTTGGGGAGTGATTTTGAAGAAGGATTCAAGGGATACCAGTGAGGTAAGTTCTTGAGCCCTAATACTCGTGTCCCATTGTTTAATCATGTAATTAGTGGAAATTAGGGGTGAAGATGAGGGGTTAGTGCTTGGGATTTTGTAGAGTTTCATGTGAGGATTTGAGGGACCAAACGATGTTGGATTTTGATAAATTTAGTATGGTTAGAATTGTGAGTGAACGAGCTTTCTAGTTTTGTAATTTTTGTCAGGTTTCGAGATGTGGGCCCAGGGGCTAGGTTTGAGCCAATTTCGGGTTTTTGGCCTAATTTTGTAGTTTTTCTTGTGGAATTCGTTTCTGTATCATATGTTGATGGTATTGTACTGGTTGTGAATAGATTCGGAGCTTTTGGAGGACGAGTCGAGGGGAAAGAGCATCCCGTAGTAGGATTTCTACGCTGTTAAGGTAAGTAATAGTTTTAAATTTGGTTTTGAGGGTATGAGATTTGGTATCTTGTGACTGTTTGGAGGTGACACCCATGCTAGGTGAGGGGCGTGTGATGTCATGGGAGGCTTTCCAGCCGTGCCCCATGACCCTTTGGACACGCCCCGTGGCATCCTAGCAAGCCTCCCAACGCCTAGTGCCACAGACGGCCCCGTGGTCTTGGCCGCGCCAAGTGACAAACGCGCATGTGACTCTGTCGCCCCATAGATTTCCTTCGCTAGCGCCCAGAAACAAGCAGCTTCCAACAGCGCCGCACGCGCAGATCGTGATGCCTGAGACAAAGTTGCTGACAACGGACCTGTTTCTACCTCTGTAGAAAACTAAGTCCTTTTTCCTTGTATTACTAGAGTAGTTTTATTCCATGTACTTTCATTATGTTTCACTAGCGTAGTTTGGTCTATTCCTGTAACGTTGGTTTATTTTTGTAAGCATTATTAGGGGGATCAAGCAATCAAAAACTTTCTAGCAAGCAATTCTCTGTACTGGTGTCTCTCCCCCTCGACACCACGTTGCCTTCTTGTGTAATAGCTTTCATTAATACAATCAAGCTTTTATTCAATTCTCATTATTGTTCTCTCAATTGTTGGTATTGGTTTTCCCGCACGGCACTGACAATCTAGCGTGCGGAGGGAACCTCACTCGGCGGACAGCAACCACCCTGACATAGGTTGCTTAGCCTTACGTCGCCCTTCCAAAGAATCTCAGGAAGGCACCACGTAATAGGGTATACGCCGTGAGGGATTGAGACTTGGTTCATCCCGTGAGGCTGTGAAGTCTAATAGCCTTTATCTCTGTTATTTTCTTGCTGATATACTTTAATACTTTGAATTGGGATGTTTTCCTTTCTTTATTGAGAGCTGTGAGGTTAGAAAGGTACATGACAGAGTGAAGCCGAGGGCCTGTTATGAGGTATTATACTATAGCACGTGAGTTGTCCATGCGGATCTAGATATTGATATCATGGCACGTGAGTTGTCCGTGCGGATCCAGATATGATATTATAGCACGTGAGTGGTCTGTATAGAGCTTGGGCTGTAGAAGCCCCTCCGGAGTCTGAACACCCCTAGTGAGCATAGGTACCTATTGAGCGTGTGCACTGAGGGCTGAGGGATTGAGTGATAGTGCCTGTGAGGTTTCATCTATTTCGTTGTTGTTGCATATTAGCGGCTATGTGCCTTGCTGTGGTTGGTAATTTATGAAACTAATATTTTACTCATGTTTATCCTTAACTGTGAAAATTATCAATTGCATTGTTCTGTTTAGCTCGTCACTACTACTCACTTTCTTATGTATTGTTGTTACATGCTAAGTCGGTTGTGCTCATACTACACCTTGCACTACATGTACAGATCCAGGTGTGTCTGAGCACGGTGATTGTTGAGTCCATGCCGGTTGAGTATTGGATACTGCAAGGCAGGTTCCAACGTCCCCATGACCTTGTTACTCCTTCTACGTTTTTTATGTTGTATTGACATTTAGACAGTTGCTGCAATAGTTTTAAATACTTAGACGCTCATGACTTGGTGACACCCTGATGTTTGGGGCTCTTTTCTTTGCACTTTGCTTCAAATTCGAATTTAGCTTCGATTTTATGGGAATTCCTAATATTGAAAAGTCTTACTTAACTCTCATATTTGAATTGGTAGTATTTTTGGGAAGGTAGGCTTGCCTAGTATCACGATAGGCGCCATCATGACAGGATTTAGATTTGGGTCGTGACATACAAGGCAGTTAATTGTTGATCCCTATTCAAGTCATGCCAATATAAGCAACTGATAAAGCAAGTGACTCAATACACAACAGACGTGTGACTTTTCTTTGAAGAGAATATTCCAATAATATTGAAGATGATGTTGTTTACATAGCTTAATTGAAAGAAGGATATATCGAAGGAGACATAATAAAGCAAATTTCACCACAGTTCTTTTTCAGACGCATGATCTTCAACAGAATGGTGAAATTGGTATTCGACAATTTCGTCTTGTGATACTTTCGTTGATCTGTTCACTAAGGAATTGCCACCTTATTTCGATAGTTAATACCATGTTTATGACATCCCTTTGTATTACCTCAATGCCATCCTATAAATAGAGGGTTTGAGCACCACATTGTACACACTTGATGAAATAAGATAGTTCTCTCTTCCTCTCCACATTTCTTGTCTATTTTCTTGTTTTATAATATTACTTTGAGCTTAATTTCTTAAGAATGAGATCTTGGATCATTTTCTTTTATTCAAATTATAAAGATAATGATAGATTATTAATTTCCTCTTTTAGTGCTAGGATGGTGAATTATATTGGACACCGCTAATAATTGTCGTTTCAGCTTCTAACCATTCACAATACCGCATAACTAGTCGAGTTATCATATTCTATATTTGATGTACCTCAGGATGTGATAACAATTTCATTCTCTACGCAAGATTTGCTACCGTACATTTTATCCTCTTTACTTGTCAATTTGTACCATATTGCTTCAACAGTTAATAAATAATTGTACGTTCACAACAAAATAAAAAGAAAAACCAGTTAAGCAACATATGAATTAAATTGAGTCAGACAGAAGCGAAAAGCCTCTAAAGTATTAAAGATTATCCTCTTTTTTGGAGCATGGTTCAATTTAGTATGCCCCCGCCTCGCGTGTCCCAGGGTTTGTAATAATAACCCTCTGGCCGAAAGAGCAAAAAAGTTGACAATCCTTTTATTGATTTTAAACTGAAAAGTGTTTTCACTGTTGGAGAAAAGGAAATACAATTCGAAAAAATTTGAATATTTTGTCAAATTTCTTCGTCAACTCTTACATGTTTCTGGTATATTGATCGCTTCTTGGTAAATCTAGCCACTGAATTTCTAATTTTTAGTGAAAATAATCTATTTGTAGAGTAACTGTTTTCCGTTAGAATGTAACCTCTATTTACCATTATAATAAGTAACTAGTTAATACATATGACTATTTGAAAAACCTGCGTATATGTAGTGTAAAGGATTTGCTAATGGTGACTACTAGGAGCCAAAAATGAAGTCTTGCACGTAAGAGTTGATGAACCATTTTGATAGAAAAGTTCTTCCATTAAACTGGAAGCAAAAACAAAGAAGACCTACAATAACTTTTACATTATGTAACTGCAAGTGTTAGTGGACTAAATTCGCTTATTAATGACGATTGTAAGGGTCATTTGGTAGGGTGTATAAGAATAGTGCGAAATAAGGTGTGTTAGTAATAAATGAGTTAGTTATGCAAATATTATTTCTTATTTATTGTTTGGTGTGATGTATTAAAATTATAATGCATTGCATAATTTTTAAGAAAAATAGTTGCTTACAAAAATGCACTCCATATTCTCTAGTTTTAAGGGACTTTATGGACAATTTTATTTTTAACCATGCTAATGTATGCATTAAAGCATTGGTAGTACTAATGTCATGGTTTTCTATGCATTACTTATGCATACGATAATGCATGTATAATTAATACAAGTATTAATTATACACAAGTTAAAAAAAATGTACTAAACAAGGTATTAATAATGCATAGAGTTAATGTTTGCATTATTTTTTTCTAATAACTGCTGCTAAAGACCCCTAAGTGTATGAGAAATCAATTTTTTTTTTACTATAATATTTATGTGAAAAAAAGGAAAAATCCATCGTGTTTCGAATTGTGCACCATTAATTGATCATCTGTTCCAGAAAAAGAAAAGTATGTGGACCATTCGGGTAGAACAACTAACGACATCTTTTATCTAAAATAAAACAGTAGAAAGCAACTGAGATTTTGATAGGAAAGGTTAATGAGAGCTATCTTCGTCAGACTTTTCTTTTAATAGAAACAGAAACAGACTAATAAATGAGTTTGCCCGCCTGTAAATGCAAATTTCCTTTCTTTTCCTGCATTTCGATTCTCACCCGTTCTCATGACTCTTGCCATTTATTTGCTGAAAATGGGTAATACTTCTGTCCCTTGACAATGAAATATTGAACTTTATTTGCATTTTGCACCAATCAACATTGTTTATGACTATTTCATACGTTAATTAAGGGAGACTTCGCGTCATACAAATATTTTCTACGGTTAATTAATTACTTCATCCATTACTTAACGCAAGATTTTGAGTCTTGTTTGCATTATTATGCCTAAACTATAAGGACTCTCACGACGCTGAATTATCTAATTAGGCATGTTAGCATGGCATTTTCCAATTTGAGATGAGCATATCTTTACTCAGGGCGGAGGTAGAGTATGGCGACCGGGTTCATCTGAACCCACTACTTTCGTCGCAGAGCATAATTTTATGTGCAAAAATTCATAAAAATTGCAACTAATGGTAGGTCTAAACCCATAAATTTAAAAATACTACTGCTTCAATGTTAAAAACCTTAAAGTTGAACCTACAGAATCTAAATCCTGGATCCGCCTCTATCTTTACTCCTATATATTTACATAAACCTTACCTTTCTAATGTCGATTGATCGAAGAAGATATTTTTCTAGTAACTATATTATGTGTGGAAACAACAAGATATGTAACACCTTTTTAGGTTCCATTAATAATATCTAGATGGCCTTGAATTATATGATTAGATTATCAATATTCTTTTATTAATCTCAAGATTTCTTCAACCATAACGAGATGAATTTCTAGAATATCTCTCACCATAAAACCTTTATGCCAAATTTACATGAATACAAACGAAATTATAAGACATCAGTGGAAGATGTAGATGTAAGCATGCTTGAGTACAGTATGTATACTTCATTGTATAATATGTGCACAATCATGTATAATCAATATATAATTTATGTATACCGGCTAAGAAAAGTAAATAGTGAATTTGTACGGCTATTTATGTAAAGATCGCATAAAAATAAATAGTCATACTAAGTCTAGACCCGTTACCACAAAGAACGCGGCGTTAAGAAGATTCAAAATATAAAGATAAACATATAAAATAACAAGAAAATTCAACATCTATTATATATACACTACATTATAATTTTAACCTTACATAATAGCATAATTTTTTGACGATTGGATTCTGATTAATTACTTCCTTTTCCCTAGCTCAGCCCTGTGCAATAATGTTTTGTCACATTATCATAAAGAAAGGAGGGAGAGAAAGAATAATATTTACATAGAAGGAAGAACCTAAAATGGAGCAAGAATCAGTTAAGAGGACCACTCTAGTTGCATCACAGTCTACTCCTAGACTATATAAATATAACATCACCTTGTTTCTTCAACCTTCTCTTATGTGTTGTGCCAGCCATTTCGTTATCAGTTTAGGACCACCTTTGCCTGCCTCCCTCATGTGTGTGCTCGCTTCATATATACACATACAAACACAAATATATCGAGAGGCGAATTCAGAATTTTAAGTTTATAGGTTGTGGATTCTAAAAAAAAGTAGTATATCGGATTCTGAATAAATTATTTATGTAGATTTCTGAATACAAATACAAAATTTTGGCGAAAACTATTGGGTACTGTCGAAACCATAGTTAAAATTTTAATTTTTTATATCTACAATGTATAGGTATAGGATTTTAGGGGGCTTAGGGGCTGTTGGAGACACTATTACCAATACTTTGGTGTTAACTGTTAACTCAAGTGGCTTTGCTTTTACAGCTCGTCAAACCATAAATTTAAAAGTACGGATACTTTGTTCTTTATTTAATTTGCTTATTCGTTTGTGATTCTTTTACAGCTCAAATTGATGTTTTCTTCTAAGGAATTTTTTTTCAAATGTTTTTAATTAACTTCTTTTGGGGGGTAGAAGAGGCTAGGGAAAGGTTACGGGGAAAGAAGAGTCTTGTAAAGTTCAATGTCGAATACAAGATGACAGCTGAATTACTAGTCAATTCACTTCTTAGTATTCATTTAAATAAATTCCCATTTTCATATTGTTAAAAAAGAAGGTTTTAGATCTCATACAACGATTTGAAAAGATAAAGTTCGAGCAAAATTTAGCGATCTCATTGTTTTCAAAATTAAATATGTTATATCGATTGAAACTGTTAGGGTTTCCTCTGATTTTCTTGTCATATTGGGTTTTACCTTTTTCTTTTTAAGGAAGGGAAACAAGTTTATTATAATTGATTTTTATCTTTCCTTAAAAATATAGACCTTGCAGATCCCTTACTTGGAGAAAAAGGTTGTGACATTGATAAATTGAGAATCCCTCATTCATACACAATTGAACAATAGCATTCACAATGTAGTCATTAACGAATTTTGTTTAAGGGAAGATTATTCACTCAATAGAATTTTATGTTTTTATATTACTTTTTCCATATATAGGCCAACTGGCCGAACCATATTAGAATAATATGCTTCTTTGAATATAGTTTTATTTTGTTATCTAATTTATTTTCATTAAAGTTTTCTTTGTTAGCTTACCCATAAGAAAATTTTACCTCATGTAACAAAGGTATACGCTCTATTTATTATAAATTAAAATTATTTTAAAATATTATTTTCTGTAGCTACCTTTTATATTTTTTATATTTTATAGCAAAATAAGTATTTATGGTATATATTATCATTGAGGCATGAAATACGCTATTTATGTTTTTTCTCTCTCTTGCATATCTATTTTAAGGTGATTGTCGTTATTTTATTCATGAATACATGGCGGGAATACATGTGAATACATGCGCATACACCTGGACTGTCCTGATTTTAGGCGCTTTTTACTGCTGTATTCATGAGTATAACAACGCGAATACATGCACGTACAACTGGATTGCTCTGATTTTAGGCGCTTTTTGCTGTTGTATTCGTATATACATGGCGCTAATACAGGTGAATACATGCGCGTACAGTTGGACTATCCTAATTTTTAGGCGCTTTTTGCTGATGAATTCATGAATACAGCAATGTGAATACAACAAATACACTACCGTAACAATTGAATAGTAGCTATAGGAGGTAATTATGTATATGATAACTATTGGAAGTTAATAATCACTAAACTATAATGGTTTCTGAAAATTTGTGTACGCATAACGGTATGTTATTTTCGATCCCAAGAGAAACATCATAATTTTACTTTGAAATATTAGGCCAAAATAAGAGATGTCAGAAGAAAAAAGAAGTGCTTGGACACGATGAATCTTGAAGTATTTAGTTTTTTTCTTTTTCGTCCTGTCCAAAAATGCATCAAAGCAACAATCAAATTGCACAATACAGAGTTGTTCGACACATACTCTTCGCCTGTCGGAGGAAGAAGTGTCTTTTTTCTTAGGGTAAGGAACTTATGAAATTAATTAACTTTACTTGGAGGAATATAAAATGTTCATATCGTTAAAAACTAAACTCCAAGTAACAAAATGAAACAGTGAAAATAGACAAGAATGTAGGGAAAAAGAGATGAGACATTTTATTTCTTCAATATACTCAAGTGTTCTTCAAGTGTGTACGATGTGATGCCCAAACCCTCTATTTATAGAATGACATTGAGGTAATACAAAGAGATATTATGAACATGATATTAAATATTGAGAACATGGGGGAAGATCATGGGGAGGTTATGGAGGTATGGAAGTTACAACTATAATGGTGAGAAGTAGTGGGAATTATCCACATAATGGAGAAGAATAGTGGGAGTTATATTTGATTAGTGGACATCCATATAATATGTATTTCATAACACCCCTCCTTGGATGTCCACAAATAATGTGCCTCGTTAAAATCTTACTAGAAAAAACCCCTATGGGAAAAAATCCTAGTGAAGGAAAATGAGTACACATATCTTGTAATAAGCATTACTTGGTGCCTCATTAAAAACCTTGCCAGGAAAACCCAGTGGGATAAAACCTTAGCTAAGGAAAAAAAGGGTACAATGCGTATTTGTCTCCCCCTGATGAAAATATCACTTTTATTTCTCGGAGACGACGAATTCCAAGCTTGTATAATAACTTCAGTTATATTGAGATTGGCAATGTCTTTTGAAGAAGTTTTTCAAATTATCACTTGAACAAATTTGTTGAACAACGATCATGTCTGAAATAGAACTTTGGTGAAAGATGCTTTATTTTGTCTCCTTCAATAGTCCTTCTTTCAATTGAGCTATGCATGCAATATCGTCTTCACTGTAATTGGAACCTTGTTGAATATCATAATATGACAGCCTTCACAGACAACGAACTATGCCTTGCATTTGTATAACCAACAAAACGTTGGCAATATTTGTTAGAATAAACAAATCTATATCAAGGATTCTTTTTGTAATATAACACTAATCGTATTTCAATATCTCCGCATAGGCTTTATACTTTCAGGTGTTGGGACTATCCGTCCAACTTTACATTTTTCAGATGAAGTCAATTTTCGCTGCATATTTTTTATTTGGCCAATCATTTATCTGTCCAAATTCCATGACAGATTTGAGCTCAAGATCCTCGTCAATATTAATAATATTGAGCACTACATTATATTAACAATATGATCAACGAGCATTTTATATCGGCTCGATCATCACTCAATAAATATATAACTTATTGAGATTTCATTATTTTCATGTACTTGAGCCTCTTCCATGATGTCTTATAGAGTGTTATTTCGTGGTGCTCTTTTAGAGCACTTACCTCCTTATTATGACCATTTTGATCATTTTCTCCACCCTTTCTTCAAGAAGTTTTATCTTTGGAACCGATTAGTCTATTACGCTTTATGTGTGTCATAAATTCTGTTCATCATGGACTTTATTCTATTTGGAGAATTAGCAGCTGAAATGTAATATTTAACTTTGGGTCAGCAAATGCGCCTGGCAATATTTTACAAATGAATTATCACTTGAACTTCAAGTTCACATTTTTCTTGTACGGGGATCTAGGTGCACTCATAATAATTCATTCCATGTATTACTTTTTCAGCTGCCCATTTTCTCCCTCCTAATGCTGGGTGACCAACACATATCCCCAACTTTCTTTGGCAATCCATCTTTGTGTATTGTGGTGGAACAATTAAATCATACAGCACATCCATATTTCTAGTGGAAATTATTTGGTTCCTGACCCTGAACCAATTAAGATAGGGAGAATTTATTATAACTTGTTGGCTATATGCGTACAAATGATGTTGTATATTAAATAATACACCTCATACCAAATTTTTGTTTGGCAATTTTTGTTCTCATAACTAATGGTTTAGCTATAATTGGGGGCATAAACCAGCATTATCAAGATAAATCATCATAATTTATATCACCTTTTATACGTTCTAAAAATCAAGGAATATAATCTCAAACCCAGCTGGTATAGTAATCAAAATATCATGAGAACAAGTCGTACAAGAGAATTCTTGAAGAATCTCCTAATTCTTCAATATATACCAGTGTGAATTCTCAATCATTTTTCCCCTCATAATTGAACAGGGATGACCAACTGGTCATGCCAACTAATCTTTGTTTTAGTAAACCTCTAGTTTACTTGTGGCATGTGATTCCATCATCATGCTTATACATGTGTAATACAAATAGAAGAAAAATTGGGTAACCTTTCATATCTACCCGATATGATTATAGTAATATGAAGATATTCAATCTTCCTTTCAAATGCCAACCACTTCGGCTAATATATTTGAAACTCAAAAAGTTTCTTTTGAGACTTACTATGATATTATTGTCAAGAACAATTTTATTCATCCGGATAGTAATAATTAGTTCTTCCGGAGCTCTTAATTAATTTTGTACTACAAGATCTTTTGTCACACCATCCATATGGTGAGTGTCTCCTTTACAAAGAAAATCGTATCATATTAATTGTCATGATCAAAATCATCATAAGTAAAACCACTTCTTGCTTTAATTTTGCCTTTAATAATATTTTATAAGGCATAGAAAAATATTGTTGACATACCACATGACACAACCAGTGACATAGACATGTAACTACACAGTAATATTCATTATCTTTATTTATCATAAACCTCCCAGTAGAGGTGAGTTGTAGTATTTATTCAACCATGCATAATTTATATTACATGTATATTTCCACATTCACTTTCAGGAATGAGTCAACATTTACAATGCTTATCACAAGTCACATTTTACAAAAAAAAAAATAGACTATAATCGTCTTAGGGTGCCTCATAATTATAGATCATATTGATACACAATTTCTTAACCTTTGAAGAATTATTTTGAGAACCTTATTTTTCTCCTTTTTATAATTACCAAAATGATGACTATTAATATTATGGTCTTTGACACGCCCACGTTCATTGGTCAACCACTTGTCTTCATTTAGACTTGATGTGGGGCTATAATTTTATAGTTTCGTACATTTTTTGCGCGTAATGGAGTCTATCTTATGTGTAGGTGAATTGGAGATGAAAGTGGAAGAAAGAGGAGACCTACAAGTCGAAAACGTGCGTGAGAGCAGTGAATGAGAGAACCTGGCGACGCCAGGCTTGAAGCTGGCGTTAGGCTGGCGCTAAGGCAAGGCCAAGCAGAACCAGGAGTTAGGCTTGCGACGCCAGGACTGGGTCAGGTTCACCAGGCGTTAGGCGGGCGACGCCAGGCCTAAGGCGAGGTCCAGTCTGAGTTTTGAAGATTTATTTTGTCTCCTGATTTGACTAGGACTTGACCTACACGTTTAGGTCTTTTCCTACACATATAAATAGACCTAAAAACGCCACTTTGAGGAGTTCTTTGGGACGAGAGGCAAGGACATCACGTGGATAACTTTTGGAGGAGAAAATCATAGAGTTCTTCATCCCTTTTTCTTTTCTTTGTAATTTGTTTATGCAAAATACTTGGAAAATTGTTACTACGAACATGAGTGGCTAAGCACTCTAGTTCTAGGGTTGTGGTTGACATGATTATTAACATTTATTAACTACATCTTCGTTTATTTAGATTATCATCTTATGGTTATTTCTCTAATTCTGTGCTTAATTGCTTAATTCTGGCCTACAGTTGAGTTCTATTTACTATCTATGCTATGCTTGGGGAAGCCGTGTTTAGATTAGAGTAGAATTAGAGAGAGATTGTTTCTGAACCCATGGCTCGGGGAAAGATTTTGAGGTTAGGATAGGAATATACCTAGCAGTATTGCTTAATTAAATACCGTATTATATTCGTTCTTGATAGACTCAATACTATAGGAATATAGGGTTGAAATATTGTGGGCATGCGGGTAATATTGTGGGAACATGCTATTCATATAAACGATCTAGTTAATTAGCAACCATAGATAATCTGGATTAACGAGTGTGATTATTGAACTTAATAGGATTGATAAACCAACCACAACCCTGTAATTTCTATCTCCTCTGAAGTAAAATCTCGTCATACAAAATCGTATTCTTGATAATTTAGTTGTTATTTGTTTAATTTCCGCAATAATAGATTAATAGAAAAATATCACTCTTAAATATCGGACAATTAATTGATTTTAAGTTTACTTAGTTAAATATCAATCTAAGTCTCTGTGGGTTCGATATACGACTTTCGAGTTACTTTATTACTTGACGACCACGTATACTTGTGTGTGTGTTTGGTCCCAACAAGTTTTTGGCGCCGTTGCCGAGGACTTAGTTATTGATTGTTCTGTTAAGTTAAGCTTTTTTTCGTTATTTTTTCAAGTTTTAATTTTTTTTGTTTGCTTTATTTGTGATAATGCAGGCTCTTCTCTTGAATGTGGAGGAGTAGAAGCGCAAACAATCTCCTTCCTCCTGATCCTGAAATCGAGAGAACACTTCATAGAGTGAGGAGGGAAGTTGAAGCTAGAACTAAAATTGAAAGAGATTTGGACATCGTAGTTCAACCACAGCCAGTAGAGATGGCAGGTAATGAAAAGCGTCTGGTGATAGAAGCTGCAAGGCCCAATCTGGCTCTTATGACTCAGGCGATTGTGAATCCTGATATCACGGGTCACTTTAAACTCAAACAGAACATGGTACAACTGATTCAGTCCACAAGGCAATATGTGGTTCTATCTCATGAAGACCCACCGAGGCACATTCAGAACTTCCTGGAAATTACATAAACTTACAATTATCCGAACGTTTCCAAGAACTATGTCAGGCTGACATTGTTTCCCTTTTCACTGATGGGGGAAGCTAAGGAATGGTTACAAAAGGAGCCCGTAAACTCAATCCACAATTGGGATGATCTAGCAAGGAAATTCTTAATCAAGTTTTTTTCCCACAAAGAAAACAAAGTCACTGAGGAGCCAGATTCTTGGGTTTCAAAAACGAGATGGTGAGACCCTTTGACAAGCTTGGGAAAGATACAAGAAGTTATTTAGAGACTGCATTGTCAGACTGATGAGGTGTTGGGTCACACTTTCATTGATGGGTTAGACGAGGCATCAAAGATGAATCCTGACTCATCTTGTGGGGGTAGTATCATGGCAAGACCGTATAGTGAGATCCAGATCATGCTAAATAATTTCCTTGCTAATGATAATAATTGGCTAGGAGAAGGGGAACCACGAAGAGCACTTAAACAAAAGGCAGCAGGTGTGATCGAGCTTGATGACTTCTCAGCGATGAGGGTAGATATAGCGAGATTAGAAAATTAGATGAATAAAATGACAATGCACCACGCACAACATATGCAACATGTGAAATAGATGTTTACTTGTTGCGAGTTATGTGGTGAACGTCACAAAAGTGAAATATGTCCCGTGAATTCGGAATCTGTCTACTACGTGCTGGGCAACAAGCTAGAGGGCCGATGAATCAAAATTCTCAATATGGTAACACATACAACCTGAACTGAAGGAATCATCCTAACTTCTCTTAGGGTGGAAACCAGAATATCAGGCCTCAATCGGATTACAATCATCCACCTTCACCTCCACAGCAAGCAGAAGAGAGTTTGACTGACATGATGAAAAAGCTCTTGATACACAATCAGAAAGTTACGGCTGAGACTCAACAGTTGCGCATAGAATTCAGAAATCTAGAGAGGCAGTTTGGGCAAATGGCTAACAATTAAAATACTAGACCTGTTGGAGCTCTCCCGAGTGATACTGAACCTAAACCTAAGGCTCAAGTCAATGCGGTTACCTTGAGAAATGGAAGAGAATTAGAAGAAGTTCCAGAGAAAAGAAGTATACAGCTATCCCTGAAGGAGAATTAGTTCCTAATCCCGTTGAGGAGAATAATAATGAAAACCCAAAAATTATGACAAGTCCACCACCTCCGTTTCCACAAAGACTTAAAAAGAAAAAAGATGATGCTATGTACAAGAAATTCTTAGATATTTTGAGCCAAGTGCGTGTGAATTTGCCTTTGGTGGAAATTTTGCATGAAGTGCCTAAGTATGCAAGGTATCTCAGAGATATTGTGGAAAACAAGTGAAGACAAACGGAGTTTGAAACAGTTGCACTTACTGAAGAGTGTAGTGCTAGAGTTCAGAGTGAACTCCCTCCTCAGTTGAAGGATCCTGAGTGTTTCACAATTCCTCTATCTCTTGGAAAACAAGAGGTTGGTAAAGCCCTATGTGATTTAGGGGCTAGTATAAATTTGATGTCATCCTCTATGTTCAAGAAACTCGAATTGGGGGTGCTTAGACCTACTACAATAACTTTACAGTTCGCAGATAGGTCACTAGTTATGCCAGAAGGAATTATTGAGGATGTGTTAGTTCGAGTTGGAAAGTTTCTTCTTCCTGCTGATTTTATTGTTCTTGATTACGAGGCAGATGAGGAAGTACCCATTATTTTGGGGCGACCATTCTTAACTACTGGTAGAGCGCTTATTGATGTTAGGGAAGGAAAGTTGAAGATAAGAGTTGGCAACGAGGAAATTACTTTTAATGTGTACAAGGCACTTAATCTCCCTAAGCATTATGAGGACTTGTGCATGATTACTGCGGTAGAACTGAAGGGGATGGATCAGAGTCCTGATGTGAATTATAGTGATTCGGATTGGACAACTGAGTTGGAGGAGGTGGTGTTGCAAGCTGAGTGTGTAAGGATGATTGAGAAAAGAGCTAGAGATAAAAGAGGAGATCTTCTGAGAGCGTGTGAAAAGACTAGGATTAATGGGAGAAACAAGAAGAGAAAGCGTCCAGCCTGAGCAAAGTAGCAGTGTCGTGTCGCGACGTTAAATCAAGCACTTGTTGGGAGGCAACCCATCTTTACTATTTTCTTTTATTTTTATTTTTATTTTTTTTCTTATTATTGTTGTAGTATTTATTTTTTGTTTCATAGGATTATAAACATAGGAGGCAGAGTCATTGGAAGAGTGCAAAAGCGAGTTAGATGGTGAGAAATAAGTGTGGGGTGCCACACAAAGGACTATGCCTGGGGAAAGTCTGAGTACCCGTGAGCCGCTATTGCTTTGGCCTTTGGCCTTTCAGGGAGTTTCTTGTCCACCCTTGTTATTGTTTTGCTTTATTTTTGCATTGGGGACACTACACTCTTTTAAGTGTGGGGTGAGAGAATTATCTAGATGATTAGCAGGATGTAAAAAAAATGTTAACTTCTTATTTGTGATTTCGTAGTTGTGTAGTAGTTATGTAGCTATGAAAAATCGAAAAAACAAATTGGACTCTTCCCGGCGATGGATCTCTTAGACAGTTTTCTTGAGGGTTTTAAGTCTAAAAAAAGGACAAAAAGATTTTCTTTGTAGGTAGTGTAGTAATTCCCCCTTAGTTTTTATTTGTGCCGCGGTTCTTTTCCAATTGTGCCGCGGTTCTTTGTAGGTAGTGTAGTAATTCCCCCTTAGTTTTTATTTGTGCCGCGGTTCTTTTCCAAGGATTTTATTTGAATCGGGTGTAGGTAGTTTTATTTTTTTAGAAGAGGAGCCATGGTGATGTGAATTGAAATGAAGCAATATCTCTTGACTTTGTTATACCTTGAGAATAGTGAGTACTTTCATTGGTACGCTTAGGCTCAGTTTATGACTCTTGTATAAGTACCTTAAATTGTATAATCTAAAATTTGCTTAACTGCTTTGACTAGAGTGTCTTGATGAGTCCAATCCTGAGTGAGTTATGTGCCATGTGTGCGTGAGGTTTGTATGTTATTATGTGCATTGCATTTGATGTACAGAACTTACCCCGTGTGTTTACAAAGCGAAATAGTAATTTTGTTCAGTCTTGGAAGTAATATAGGTGTTTCTTTGTTGAGCCAAATATATATATTTTACCTGCCTAATTGTTACGTATCGTATTTAACCTCGTTGAGCCTGTAATCCTATTTTTTGGTAACCACATTACAAGACTTACTCATTTGTTTAAATTGACCATTTATCTGAACATTTTCACCTATCATGAGCACTTGAATTGTTATGAACTTTGTAAAAGTTAAAGTGTGGGGTGGTTGGTTTGGCTTTTGAGTGGAACTAATGAAATAAGGAGAAAGGTGTACTGTTTTGAAAAAAAAGTAAGAGTCACTTGAATTGAAAAAGAAGAAAAAAAATAGTTGTATTTATGTGAAAAATATTCCATGATAGTGGTGACTCTTGATGTAATTGTGCTTAAAGAAATATGAAGTTAATGTACATTGATGTGAAGGTGGGGTTTTGGTTTGACATAAGTACGGGGTTTGAATATTAAAGTATATGTATTAAAGTGCTTAGGGAGGTGTAGTCACTCATATCCAAATGTATCCTACCTGACCCACAACCTACATTACAATCAATGAAAGTCCTACTTGATCCTAGACTGAATGAGCTCAATTAGTAGAGTAGTACACTGCAGGCAAGCCTATGGTGCATCTTTTGTAGCATATGAATGTTATTTCTGAGAGTGAGTGAATTCTTTCGATCTTGAGTTCCTAATTGTTCTTAAATTTTATTGTGTGTGGAATACTCTCTTTTGTTGTATGAGGGAACTTGATTCATGAAGGAAAGATAATAGCATTGACCTCTATGTTAGAGTAAGTGAGTGAATTGTGAAATAATGCATGGTACTTGTGAGTCAAATCTTGAGGTGAAGATGTTACACCCTTGTGCTTAGTCTATTTTAAATATTCTTGGTGTGATGAGTTAGGATGATTGTTTAAAAAGGTTGTCTCTATTAGTGTAGTTTGATTGCTCGAGGATAAGCAATGTTTAAATGCGGGGTACTGATGTGGGGTTATAATTCCATAGTTTCATACATTATTTGCCTTGCATTGTACATGCTTTAATGATAAATTACACTTTATTTGTGTGTGATGGATTCTATTTTATGTGTAGGTGAATTGGAGATGAAAGTAGAAGAAAGAGGAGACCTACAAGTCAAAAGTGTGCATGAGGGAAGTGAATAAGAGAACCTGGCGACGCCAGGCTTGAAGCTGGCGTTAGGCTAGCGCTGCAAGGCAAAGGCCAAGCAAAACCAGGCGTTAGGCTTTCGACACAATGCCTAGGGCCAGGTATACCAGGCGTTAGGCGGGCGACGCCAGGCCTAGGGCGAGGTCCAGTCCGAGTTTTGAAGATTTATTTCGTCTCCTGGTTTGACTGGGGCTTGACCTACACGTTTATGTCTTTTCCTACACATATAAATAGACCTAAAAATGCCACTTTGAGGAGTTTTTTTGGGACGAGAGGCAAGGATATCACATGGATAACTTTTGGAGGAGAAAATCATAGAGTTCTTCATCCCTTTTTCTTTTTTTTTTATAATTTGCTTATGCAAAATACTTGGAAAATTATTACTACGAACATGAGTGGCTAAGCACTCTAGTTCTAGGGTTGTGGTTGACATGATTACTAACGTTTATTAACTACATCTTCGTTTATTCGGATTATATCTTGTGGTTGTTTCTCTAATTTTGTGCTCAATTGTCTGGCCAACAGTTGAGTTCTATTTACTATCTATGCTATGCTTGGGAAAGCCATGTTTAGATTAGAGTAGGATTAGAGAGAGCTTGTTTCTGAACCCGTGGCTCGGGGGAAGATTTTGCGGTTAGGATAGGAATATACCTAACAGTCTCTCTTAATTAAATATCGTATTATATTCATTCATGATAGACTCAATACGATAGGAATATATGATTGATATATTGTGGGCAGGCGAGTTATTGTGGGAACATGCTATTCATATAAATGATCCGGTTAACTAGAAACCATAGATAATTTGGATTAACGAATGTGATTATTAAACTTAATAGGATTGATAAACCAACCACAACCCTGGAATTTCTATCTCCTCTGAAGTAAAATCTCGTCATACAAAATCGTATTCTTGATAATTTAGTTTATTTGTTCAATTTCTGCAATAGTAGATTAATAGAAAATATCACTCTTAAATATCTTGGACAATTAATTGATTTTAAGTTTACTTAATTAACGATCAATCTAAGTCTCTGTGGGTTCGACATCCAACTTTCGAGTCAGTTTATTACTTGACGACCACGTATACTTGCGTATGTGTTTGGTCCCAACAAGACTTATTATGTACCGCTATCACATTCACTTCAAGAATGGAGCAAATCAAGTGGGACAAGCTTCATGCTTTTACATAAAAAATCTACTATTTTTCTTTAGTCATCATTATATCATCAATATTGTGCATTGAAACTCAAACCCAATGACTTACCCATATAAAAGCATGTTAGGCCATAATGAGTTGGGACTCAAACCCAACTCTTACAATCATGGAGCATCAGGACTCAAAGTCGGATATCTTACCCTCATGGTGCGTTGGGACTTGAACCCACCGTCATATCCTTATATAACGTTTATCACAAATTGTCTGATTCACTTCAGAAAATGGAATATAATTTTACATAGATATAAATTCAAACTTTAGTAAGTTCAACATAGTAAACACTATCATAAAAACAAGTGAATTATGATAAGATATATTATCAACGATAATTTTAGCCCACTAAATATTCATGTACTAATATATTATATGTAAACTTATCAAAACCTATTATTTAAATATAGTACTATATATCATACACTACCATTTCATTAACCATAAATTAATTCAAAGTGTAATGAGATATATTCTACACCAGAAAACAAGCAAGCTTATTCAATGTTACTAGCATATTTTGTATTTACACAAAAGATGTCCCAGTAAGCTAGCTAGATATAAACCTTTTCAAATAAATAATTTTTAAATTATTGGTTCATACATATGGAAAATAATATAAACTATTGTAATCAACAAATAGTGTTTCGTGCAAATAAAAAGTCATGGGAACTAAATGACGCACGCATATGACTAGCAGTTTCCAACAGAACTAAAAAGAATTAAAAATATTCAGCAAGTCATGTCACTATTCTTGCAAAAGAGAAATCGTTCATATCTGGATTGGAACGAAATTAAATTACTCTTTTAGGAAGGAGATACTATCCGATAAAAATAGACATCTCAATTGATTAGAGACTCATGTTGATAACATGTTAAAAACTAAACTCAAAGTAACAATATAAATAAGAAAATAGACAAGAATGTAGGGAGAAAGAGATGAGAGATTCTTTTTCTTTCATATACTCAAGTGTTTTCCAAGTGTGTATAATGTGATGCACAAACCTTCTATTTATAAGATGACATTGAGGTAATACATAGGGATGTCATGAACATGATATTAACTATTGAGAACATGAGGGAAGATCATGGGAAGGTTATGGAGGTGTGAGAGTTATAACTATAATGATGAGAAGTAGTGGGGATTATCTACCTAATAGAGAAGAGTAGTGAGACTTATATTTGAACAATGGACATCCATATAATAAGTATTTTCATAACAAAAAATATATTGTTAAGAAACTACGCTCAAAGTAACAATATTAAACAAGGAAAAACAAGCTATATAGAGGGAAAAGAGATAAGATATTCTTATTTCTTCCATGTAATCAATTTTTTTCCAAGTGTCTACAATGTGATGCACAAACCCTCTATTTATATGATGATACTTAGGTAATACCAAGGGATATCATGAACATGGTGTTAACTATTGAGATCATGGAGGAGGTTATGGAGGTGTGAGAGTTACAACCATAATGGTAAGAAGTAGTGAGAGGTTAATGGAGAAGAGTAGTAGGGGTAACTTCTCTAGGAGTTATAGACATCCACTAATATAATTATAATAATTCATAACACTCCCCTTTGGATGTCTATAGATCATGTGCCTCGTTAAAACCTTACTAAGAAAAAATCCCGTAGGAAAAAATCTTAGTGAAGGAAAAAGAGTATACATATCTTGTAATACGCATTGCTTGTTACCTCATTAAAAGCCTTGCCAGGACAATCCAGTGGGATAAAATCTTAGCTAAGGAAAAAAGAGTACAACGCGTATTTGCCTCCCCCTGATGAAAACATCACTTTTGTTTCTAGGAGACAACGAATTCCAAGCTTGTATAACAACTTCTCTAATATTGAGATCAACAATGCCTTGTGAAGAAGTTTGTCAAATTGTCACTTGAACGAAGTTGTTGAACAAGGATCGTGTCTGAAATAGAACATTGGAGGAATATGCTTTATTTTGTCTCCTTCGATAGTCCTTCTTTCAGTTGAGCAATGCATGCAGTATCATCTTCAATGTAATTGGAACCTTGCTGAATATCATAATATGGTAGTACCCTCACAGACAAGAACTATGCACTGCATTTGTATAACCAACCAAACCTTGACAATATTTGTTAGGATAAACAAATCTATATCAAGGATTCTTTTTGCAATATAACACTAATCGTATTTCAATATCTCCATATAGGATTAATACTTTCAAGTGTTGGGACTATCCGTCCAACTTCACATTTTTCAGATGAAGTCAATTTTCGTTGCATATTCTTTATTTGGCCAATCATTTATTTGTCTAAATTCCATGATAGATTTTAGCTCTAGATCCTCGTCAACATTAATAATATTGAGCGCTACATTATATCAACAAGATCGTCGACGACCATTTTTTATCGGTTCCATCATAACTGAATAAAGACATAACTTATCGAGATCCCTTTATCTCATTATTTTCAAGTACCCGAGCCTCTCCCATGAGGTCTTATGAAGTGTCATGTTGTGGTGCTCTTCTAGAGCATTTTTCTCTTTATTATGAGCATCTTGATCATTTACTTCTCTCCTTATTCAAGGAGTTTTATCTTTAGAACCAATTGGTCTATTACGCTTTATGGGTTCCATAGACTATGTCCATCATGGACTTTTTTCTATTTGGAGAATTAAAAGCTGAAATATAAAATTTTGTTTTGGGTTAGAAAATGCGCATAGCAATATTTTGCAAATGAATTATCACTTGAACTTCAAGTTCACATTTTCTTGTACAAGGATCTAGATGTATTCATAATAATTCATTCCACGTATCACTTTTTCTTAGCTGCTCATTTTCTCCCCATAATGTTGGGATCACCAACACATATCCCCAACCTTCATTGGTGACCCATCTTTGTGCATTGTGACGGATCAATTAAATCATATAGAACATTCATAATTCTAGATGAAAATTATTTGGTTCCTGACCCTTAACCAATTGTGATAGACAGAATTTATTATAACTTATTGGCCAGATGCGTACAAGTGTTGTTGTATATTAAATAATACATCTTATATCAAATTTTCTTTTTCTCTCATAACCAATGGTTTAGCTATAATTGGAGGCATATAATTTTTAATAAACCAACTTGGATTTAAATCAGAATCATCATCACAATTTACATTCTGGAATTGTGCTCTAATAATTTGAGCAAGCAACCTTGCAAAATCCAAACTGCAAATTGATAAAAACGCACATGTGACCGTAAGATAGATGCATTTATTAAAATCATGTAATACAAATTTAAGTAAATAGTCCACATGGCAGGTGACTGGGCCCATAAATATATCACCTTTTATTCATTATAGAAATCAAGGGATCAATCCCAACCTTAGCGGGTATATCATGAGAATAAGCAACACAAGAGAATTTTTGAAGAATCTTCTATTTCTTCAATATATGTCAATGTGAATTCTCAATCATTTTTCGCATCATAATTGAACCGGGATGGCCGCCCGGTCATACCAACTGATAATTATTTCAGTAAACATCTAATTTACTATGATATGTGATTCTATCACCATGATTATATATGTGTAGTACAAATAGAAGAAAAGTTGGGTAACCTTTCATATTACCCGGTATGATTATGAAGATATTCAATCTTTCTTTCATTTATAGTCTCAAATGCCAACTACTTTAGCTAATATATTTGAAACTCAAAAAGTTTCTTTTGAGACTTACTACAATATCAATGTTAAGAACAATTTCATTCATCCAGATAGTAATAAATTAATTTTTCTGGAGCTCTTAATTAAATTTGTACTACATGATCTTTTGTCACACCATCCATGTGGTGAATGTCTCCTTCACGGAGAAAATTATATCATAATAATTGTCATGATCAAAATCATCATAAGCAAAATCATTTCTTTCTTTAAGTTTTGCCTTTAATAACTTTTATAAGGCATGACAAAATATTTTTTTTGCGTACCACAAATACGCGAACAATGACATATTCATATAACTGCATTGTAATATTCATTATATTTATTTATCCCAAACCTCCCTTAGATGTGAGTTGTGGTATTTATCCAACCATACATAAGAACATTATCATGCATAATTTTTATTGTATATATATTTTAACATTTACTTTCAGGAATGAGCCTGCATTTACAATGCATATCACAAGTAACTTTCTCTTCAAGTGGACTATAATTATATGGGTGTGCTTTATTATTTTCATACCACATTGATGGCAAACATCACCTTCACATTTTGAAGTAATATTTTGAGAACCCTTATTGTTCTCTTTTTTTACAATTACCATAATGATGACTATTATTATTTTGGTCTTTGGTCAACCACTTGTCTTCATTTATACTTATTATGCATCACTATCACATTCACTTTAAGAATGGAGCAAATCAAGTGGGACAAGCTTCATGCTTTTTCATGAAAAGTATGTTATTTTTCTTTAGTCATCATTATATAATCAATATGATGCACTGGGACTCAAACCCAATGCCTTACCCATATAAAGGCATGTTAGCCATAATGAGTTGGGACTCGAACACAACTCTTACCATCATGGTGCACCAGAACTAAAACACGATGCCTTATTCTCATACAATGGCATAATAAGCCAAAGTGGACTCACCCTTGAGCCATTCATGAATTGCTACTTTCTAATAATCTGTTATTTTTGCCGGAACTTCAGTAAGAGTTCATATGAATCTTTTCCATGAACAATCACATGATCATTCTTGATCCAACCGTCTTATTTTCGTAATAATGCTCATGTTTCCATTGGTTCAACCAAAGTGGTTCAAGGTTGTCGACCATCCATATCTTCTATGTTTGTTAAAACTTTGTGCTGATAACGTGTTAAGAAACTAAGCTCAAACTAACAATATGAAAAAAGGAAAAACAAGATATATAGAGGGAAAAGAGATGAGAGATTCTTATTTATTCCATGCTATCAATTGTTTTTCAAGTGTCTACAATGTGATTCCCAAACTCTCTATTTATATGATGATATTTAGGTAATACAAAGGGATGTCATGAACATGATATTAACTATTGAGATCATGGGGGAGGTTATGGAGGTGTGGGAGTTACAAACATAATGGTAAGAAGTAGTGGGAGGTTAATGGAGAAGAGTAGTAGGGATAATTTCTTTAAGAATTATAGACATCCACTAATATAATTATAATATTTTATAACATATATTTGCATATCTAGGGCTTATTACCAAAGAATTAAGAGAACATCATCGTAGAAAGGCAAAGTAAATAATTAAAAAGAAAATTCAAGGAAGTAAAATGTCTTCTATTTCATCTTAAAATTGAATTACATATTGTTCATAGTTCATTGCGAAACATTCAGACGCTTCCCACTTCAAAAGAAAAAGGATTACATAATCAAACTAATCTTTCTTCTTGTAGAAAGAACGTAAACGAATATCATCTGAATTATGAAAAAAGAGCCATGTTAATACAGTAATATTTGTTTTTTTTCCTAAAAGAAAAAATTGCCTAGGTTGTGTCAATTTTGACGGATTTTTACCAATCTATCTATATATAAAAGGAGAACCAAAAGAATATAATGATGCCAAATGACATAACTACCATTTAACAAGTGATATTTTTAAGACACATTTTTAATAAAGTTGGAGTTAATTTGAAATTTGAAACTAGAACTAGAAAATAGGCAAAAAAGAAAAAAAAAAACATTCATCCAGCGAATTCACAAAAAGAAAAAAGGGATACTGCCTCTCATGTTGGGCAGTTATTTTATTTGTTCATTAGAATTGAAAATTAAGATTTTTGTTAGTTAAAAATAATCAAGCAATTATCATCAAATTTTAAAAGATTGGTTTGCTGGTTGAATTTGTTAATTTTGAATCTATGTTTTTGAGTAATGGTCTAGAAGGATAAATATTTTTCCTTGAAAAATATTACTAAAAAGTAAAAGTCTATTTTGAGTTTCTGTTTTGGTGTAATGATAGAGAAAGAAAAATATATTTTTCCAAACATGGAAGATGAATTTGAATTACACGATAAAGTGTTCAACGCAATTTATTAAAAAGTAAAAAAGCTATATATATATATATAGCTCTTTTGAGAGTAGTTTTTTTGTAATATAGTAGTCTTTATTCTCTTTATACTTTTGATGAATTCAAAATTATAATTTAGTAAAAAATAGTACTTTATTTAAATTTTTAATAAACTACAAAATTTGAAAACTAATCAAATAAGTATTACGATACAATAGAAAGAATGTGCGAAGAGAGGGGTAGAGATAATTTTATGATATTTATATTTTAAATTAATTAAAAATAAAAGATAAATAAATAACATTCAAGAAATTTATCAATAGCACTAAGTACTTGCTAATAACAGTCATACCCTATTGTATCGACCAAACATCTAGAGAGAGATAGTCCCCATCTCTCTAAAAACACTCTGTCTGCTTTTCCACATTCTACCACCAAATATTTCTCACCATGGACATAACCACCACCAAATCTCCACCGGAACCACTAGATTTGAGCAGCATGCACATAGATGCAGAAGTTCCTAATACCCATGACATAAAACCATCCTTCAAGAACACCCTCCTCTTCCAAAATCAATTAGACCACTTACCCAGTACTTATCACACCACCCACTCACACATCGACCTCTCTGATGAATCAACCAACGACCAACAACATGACACCTTTATACCTCTAACATCAAATGACAAATCTCGTGTTTACTCCTCTTGGAAGTCATCCTTTATAGTCAAGGTGTTTGGGTGCAAAGTTGGACCTCAAAATTTATGAACAAAACTATGCTCTGTATAACAACCTACCGAGGAGCTTCCACTAATCGACCTAGGCTCCGACTTCTTCCTTATAAAATTTCAAAAAGAAGAGATAAGAACAAAGCACCCCATGAAGGGCCTTGGTTCATATTTAATCATTTTCTCTCAGTGCGTAGGTGGGAACCTAAGTTCATAGCCTCAAATTCCCAGCTTACCTACTCAGCTATTTGGGTACGACTTCCAGAATTGCCTACTGAGTTCTATGACTTTGATATTTTACAACGAGTTGGCTCCAAATTTGGAACACTTCTCAAAATTGATACATGTACATCGGCCACCACTAGAGGCAGATATGCACGTATATGCATCGAGGTTCTATTGGAAAAACCATTAAAAACACATGTCTTTATTGGCACACACCGCCAACAAATTCTCTATGAAGGCCTCACCATGCTCTGTACCATGTGCGGACGGTTAGGCCATAAAAAAAATCTATGCACTCATACACCACTTCCTTGCGATGCAACCACATCCCATACTCACTCCAATACTCTCCATACTCCGTTGCCCCCGACAACACCCATTCAAACACAAAACCCTAACCAACCCCAGTCATCCACCACCAGTGAATGGAAAACCATTACTTTTCCAACAAGACCACTCAAATAACTCCCACCCCTGCAATTGCATCATTAAACCCCACTCCAAATATTACAACTCCTACTACATGTAAAAACCCAAACATAATTAACCATCCCCCAAATGAATCATCTGCCGATAAATCTACAACACATGAGGATCCTCTCCTTCTCAAATATCAACTTACTCCAACACCTTATAACCTTGAATACAATCACCATGCACCCTTGGAACCATCCTCCTCAACATCCCCCACCACTCTACATCACTCAATACCCTCCAACACAAGCATAACCCCAATCTTGGTTGGAAATGAGTCTCCAGAAGCATGCACTCACCTTCACGATGGAGATAGATGGACAGGATGTGATCCTCATGATTCAAAATCCAACAGACATAGCTCAAATCGTGACGGAAGGCATGAGGACGGGAGTAGACCTATACAACCAATATCTCTGGGCCATGCACCCATTCATCGACCATGCACAACTACCAGACCCACACCCCACTTCCACATCTATATCAGACACAAACATCATCCATAGAGCTCCCTTTCTACCCTCCACAACTCCCACCCTATTCTCTAGTTCCATGGATACAACCCAAGTAGATCCTTCATATCCCAACACCACTGCATGCACAAGAGTCACCATATCAACCGATTCCGGTTCACCCTACCCCAATCACTCACAACGCATTAGAAGAAATCAAGCAACTCGAAGTAGCAGTAACAATGGCGGATGGTAAATCTTATGCCTCCTCAACAACAACAAATCTTACACCCTCAAAGAGCAATATGAAAGAAAAGTAATCATAATATGCCCAGCAGAACTTAGAAGCCGTTCTCTCAATCTTCGTCCAACGAACAATCCAGAGGTAGAAAAGTACGGCCTAGTATTGATCCTCTCACTATTGAGTGCGATAGTGTTACAAGTGGAGGCAATCAGAGTCCACAAGACTCCCCACAATAATCAAATGCAATTTACCATCTGGAATTTTCGCGGAGCTCAGTCCCAAGACTTCAAAAGAAATTTTCGTTCTCTCCTGAACTACCATCAACCTGCCCTAGTGGCACTGTCGGAGACTTACCTCCAATGCCATGCCCACTTGAAGGATGAGTTTGGCTTTACCAATATGGCACAGGCTCAAGCGGAAGGACACTCAGGTGGTGTCGCGCCCCCACTTTCATCGTGGAGATCGGGTTTATGCATTCGGTTGGGACAACTCTTTCTTTTTGGGAAAGGGGTTTTATTTTCTTTTTTTAGAGTCGCCACCTAACGATTTTTAAAGGTGCGTTAGGACACCAAAGGGGTTCATTTAAAACTATGTTGTTAACCAGAGATAGGGTAAGGGCTTGAAATTATTCTAAGGGGAAGGTGTTAGGCGCCCCTCAGGATCCACAAGTGTGGTTTCCGGCCAAAAAACTTTTGTGAATTTGTACGACTTAGAAAACAAACAAATAAAGGCTCAAATAAGAGGGGATTTAAGTCTTAAGCATGCAGATGTTTGAAAATAGTAAAGAAGGTTAGAATTTGAAAGGATTACGATCTAAGCATATAAAGGGTATCCTAGGTTTATAATAATAAGGATCACATCAGTACAATACCCGGTAATCACTCCTCGAAGAGGGGCTACACGTGGTATTAGCGCACCGGTCATCATATCCATATTCTACCATTTCCCACCCTGTGAAAGTAACTAAATCGAGTGTTGGTCTCGACCCCTATTGCATGTTGTTACCCGTCTCTTCCGATCAATCCTTGGAGGAGTTTAGGACTTCTATCCTAGGAGGGAGGTTCTAGGAAGACCCTCAGGTTTAAAGGCAAACACTAAGCGACAAACAAGAAACATACATGACTGCAATTAAGGGGGATAAACATACAAACAGGAAAAAGGCTTAAGTACCTCCACAGATAAGGCAAATAAGCAGCGTGACTCAAACATAGTTAAAGTCTTTTGATTCAGATCCTAAGACATAGTATCTAAATGATAATAACAAAGTCAGATCTAGTTTTATTCCCTGTAACTGATTTCCTAAGGCTTGCCTAGGTGTGTAGCAGTTATGAGACAATTTCAGGTCGTTATACCTAACAGCATGCAGTTCTAAGTATTCAGAGCTCAGAATTATCACCAGTTGATTGTGAGAATTGAGTGAGGTTGTTTTATTCCTTTTAATGCATCAGTAGGTGTATTTAGGCGAGTAAGATGCAATCCTAAGGACATGGTATCTAGTGCACAGAGATGCAGAATCAGAAGCCTAAACATTATCCCTAAATGCACAAATATAGCATTGTTTAAACATGGTTCAGGAGATGTAAAATGAAAGGTTTATTAGTGTTATTTATCCTAAATAGGATCTCTAAGTGTACATGACAGCGTAGAGCATGATTGTAAAGTACTGGTTATTAGCACATTTTAGCACAGGACTTTCGAACTGAGATGCCAATAGATGCTGAAAACAGTAAATGTAAGACCTGGGGAACATGGTCTCTAATGCATGATCTTGCACATATGAGTCCTAAGCATGGTTTCTATTGCGCAAATAGGGAATAAAAACCTAATAACATGCTTTCTACCCTTTTAATAGCTAAAGCATGCATAGTCACCCCTTCTCTTTCCACTATCCATCCCCAAAGAGTCGTTTACAACAATTATTATAGGTCATTTGCATGAATTACATAACTAAACAATGAAAAGAAGAAGTTATACTATAGGGAGCCTACTGATAGGCCCAGGGTCTCCAGAAGTTCTCAATGCCAACAGTTCACAACCTTTCTCATGATCCAGGTGTGTCAGAGTTCCCTAAGGATCTCAAGGGATTCCGGGCAGTGCTCACACCCAGAGTCATAACCAAATTTGAGTAAGTACAGTGTGGAAGGGCCATCCTTTGTGTGTCAAGGCTCAGAGGGAGCTCAAGGGTCCCAAGGCAATGCTCACATAAAGGGGGAAGAACTTAAAGGTCTAGGAGCAGAGTGAGAGTGCTTGACATAGTTTTGAAAAGCTTTGAGTAAATAATTTACACAAGAAAGACTGGTTTTAAAAAAAGAGTTTTGCAAAAGTATTTTTATTCAGTAAACAGTTTGAGAAAAGAGTAATGCAGTCAGAATAAACACATCCACATCTTAGGATCAGAGCAGCGTACTAAGACAAGTTCAGCAACCACAAACAGGGTAGTGAGGGATTGGGGACATACAAGGCATAGAGTAGTGAACATGTAACAGGCAGAAGTAGACATGGATGCAAAATCAGAAGTTCCTGAGGGGGTTCATGGAATTGGGATACATCATAGCATGGGTTTAGACTAGACATAACAATATCAAACAGCTTAAAGTAATACCAATAGAGGCATGCCCTAACCAAAGCTAGTGTACAGACATAGGGATAATGAGAGTCACATAGAAACAGGTTTCAAATACATAAAGACATGCTGATTATGAAAGTAAAGCATAACTTAACATGCTAGTGAAGCTCCAGATTTTAATTACATGTCCAACAACAAAATAATATATAGAAGAATATAAGAAACATAATGAATTGAAGCAGCAAAACAAATATGTTGGTTTGGGAACTGGGATTAAAATCAGAACATATCAGTGAAGTGAAGAAGACAATAAACACAAAGTAGGATAGGAGCACAATAGTTAGCCTTGGCTTCCAGCCGGCTAACTTAGAACAGTGACAAGTAGCACAGAAAAGAGAGAAGAGAGCAGAAAGTTATAGTTGTGAGAGAGAGTTATGAACCAGTGAGTTCGTCTATTGTGTTATTGAAAGATGAGAGTCTTTGTAGCTGAGAAACAGGTAGTAACAATAAGGTAGGAATCATAGTAGCATGGTAATTAAGGAACTCAGAATCAATTAATCAGAAAATCAAGCCAAGTACTCCCTTAAGTTAAGGGATTTCAAATTCAAACGGTAAAATCAGTAGCATATAAGGCAAGAAAAATCAGTACGTGATTAATAAGGAAAGAATCAAAGTTTATTAAGCATAGGGTAGTCAATTAGGACTAAATTTAGAAAACCCCAATTAAGGAATGATTCAGTAAAAATAGAGTACTACAGCAAATAAGGTAATGGAATCAATTAATTTTAAACAGGCGAGTAGAATTCTAGGGTTTTAAAAGATACCTCTCAATCAGACCATCAAATAAGGAAATTAAAATCAGTCAAAAGAGAGTCATGATTCTATATTTCAACATATATATAGAGAACGACAAACAGTCATAGCAAACAGGCAAGTTTAGCATTATTTGACGGAAAGAGGTAAGAGATGAACAAATCCAGATGAATAATCACACAAGTAAGCTAAAGACTCAATCAACACAAGCATGGTAACCACAAAATCATAACAAGAACCAAGTAATCAGGCTAATACAAAGAACCCAGATAAAAGGATCTAAAAAATTAGGGCTTTTTAACATAGGCGAGTTAAGAAGCAAATAAAGCATAGAATTAGTCGATACATGCAAAGAAAAGGTTTAAATGTAAAGGAAAAATTCAGTTTAAACGAGTACAGAAGAACTTTGAGAAGCCCTAATTTTAAAGAAAGTAAAAACGGTTTAAAGTTGATGATTTTTAAAGAGAGGTTTGAGAACAGTATAAAATATAGAGAGAATCATACTTGAATCGTAAAAAAATAGCACGAATCTAAGAGATTTAAACAAAAATTAGGGTTTCAAAGGAAACCCAAGTAGAACGGAAGAAACTGTTGTAAACCTCAAGGATCGTAACAAATATGGTGTGATTTTACCCAAAATCACACCGGAGAGGCCATGAACACCCAAAATAACAACCCTAGACATAAGTCAGCATGTCCCAGGGCCCTTGAAGGCCTCATAGATGATGATCTAGGTGAGGGGGAAACCATTGGAGGCTTGGGGTTGAGAGGTGGTCGTCGGAGATGGCCGAAGAGGGAGGTGGCGGCTGAACGAGGCTAGGGTTAGGTTGAAAGAGGGAGGAGAGACGAGAGCATCTGAAGGCGGCTGGGGTTTGGAATGGGTTAGTGTTAGAGGTCTTTAGGAATTAAAAAAAGAAAGGGGGTGTTTGGACCGTTGATCTGGGAGATCAACAGTCAAGATTAGGTCGGGTAGATGGGTTCCGAGTTTGGGTAGGTGTTTATAGAATCTGGGTCGGGTAATTGGGTAGGAAATTGATTTAAATTTGGGCTCAATTTGGACTATAATTGAAAGCCAAATTTGGCTATGATTTAAATAGCCAATTTCTCTATTTTGATTTTAATAAAATACTAAATAGTTTTCTGAGAATAATTTTTCAATACCAAAATGATTAAAAACGTATAGTTATCATTTTAAAAATATAAGGGTCAATTTTACACACATAAAATATAATTATACATTAAACGGGCTAACATTGCAATTATATGCAATTTAGCTTGAAAATATCAAATATAATTATAAAAAAATACATAAAAATTATATCAAATGCATTTTGGTATAAGATAGAAGTTGAATGAATAAATCATCATAACAATAATTTTAGAAATAATTATTGCGGATCTTATGACTAAAAGGGGAGAAAATAAATCAATTTAGACCCTTAAAATTATTGGAAAAATTATAAAAACCTTGTGCATGCTTATGTATGAATATATATGCTATTTTGAAGGTATTTAAAATATATAGTAAAAATTGGGTATCAACAGGTGGTATAGCACTATTGTGGCATGAAGACCTTCTAAAGCTTGATCAAATAGAAGTCACCTCTCAGGCTATTCACTCAATTGTTCAGGTACCACCAAACCCTACTAGTTGATTATTTTCAGTAATATATGCCAAAACTGATTTGCATGCACGATCTTCTTTATGGACTAACCTAATGAACATGCATGATAATATTAATATGCCTTGGCTAATTGGTGGAGATTTTAATGAAGTAGTTCGTGCAACTAAAAAATTCGGGGGCAACCCAATTAATAATTTAAGATGTGACCAATTCCTTCAATGCCTTAATTATTGCCAATTACTAGACTTAGGTTTTAAGGGCAGCTGTTATACCTGGACAAACACACGCTGCTTAGCTAATAGAATACTAGAACAACTAGATAGATATGTTTGTAAGTAATAATGGGCTAATTTATTTCCAGAAGCCAACGTACAACATCTTCCTCGAACACATTCGGATCACTGTCTCTTGCTACTTAATTTAAAACATACATTTCTCCGTAAAAAAATGTTCCGTTTTGAAACTATATGGACCTCTAACCCATCATTTCCATCTCTTATTAATCAAAATTGATCTCATAATAAAAGCTTGTTACAAGCTATAGACGACTTTACAGAAGATGTTCAAGATTGGAACCAAAACACTTTTGGTAATATTTTTATAAAAACAGAAAAACTTATTAGCTCGAATAACTAGCCTCCAATCCTCTCCTAGTTACCCCACAAGTCGTTTCCTTCAAAATATGGAAATCGACTTTATCAAAGAATATAATAACCTACTTAGGATTGAAGAAGACTTTTGGCGATTTTGTATTAACTGGCTGCAATAAGGTGACGCCAACACAAAATTTTACCATCTTACCACTCTCCAACACAGAAGGCGTAATAGGATAACGACTCTCAAAAATTTAGGGGGTAATTAGATTCTTGAACAATCTCAAGTTAACCATATGATCCACCACTATTATTAGAGCCTATTCACCACCACCCATACTCAGTCCACCAAATACCACCCTACGACTAGTTTTAAAACATTAACTTCAAGGAATCACACAAATATGACCCACATCTTGACATCAATGGAAATATACCAACCCATAAGCTCATTCCAACCCATCAAATCTCCAGGACCAGACGATGTATACCCCTTTTTCTACCAGACCTACTGGCCTCAAATTGCAACTTTAGTGATTGCCTTTTGTAATGAAATATTCACTACTTATCAAATCCCATCACAAATTAACAAAATTATTTATGCCTTATGCCTAAGGTTAAACACGCTTCCCTCATTACTCAGTATCGCCCCATCGGCCTTTGTAATATTCTCTATAAAATTATTACAAAATTTTTTTTTTATCGACTTAAACCTATCATAATGACAATTATCAGCCCTGAACAATCGCTTTTTTAAAGGAATGATGTGCATCTGATAATGCCATAATAGTCCAAGAAATTCTAAATTCCTTCCGTAAGAATAAAGGTAAATTTTCAAACTTCTTGCTCAAACTAGACCTTGAAAAAGCCTTCGATAAAATGGAATGGGGCTTCATTAAAGAAACATTAGACTAGTTTAACTTCCCACCAAAAATCATCAAATTAACTATGTCCTATATAAGCACCTCTTCCATCTCAATCCTCGTCAATGGTCATCTTTCCCCTTTCTTCTCGCCTACACGAGGTATATGACAAAGTGATCGTTTATGCCCCTACCTCTTCATCTTATGCATGGAACGACTCTCACGTCAAATCCACCAACTAGTTGACTACCAACAATGGTAAGCCATAAAAATTTCACGACATGGCCCACGCATCTCTCACCTTCTGTTTGCCGATGATATTACTCTAACCTCCAAATTAACAACTACTAATGTTCATTCTATGATTGATACTCTTATTCAATTCACCCAATACTTAGGCCAAATCATTAACTTCAATAATCTAAAGTTAAAAATGTTGCACCTAGATAAATCCTTCGTCCTAAGCTCCTTCAATATGCAAGAAGGAGTACTTTTTGGCTAATATCAAGGCTTTTCATTGTTTGTCCAAGAACCAACTACAAATGACTTTCAATACATCTTAGACAATTTTAAAGCAAAATTGTCATGATGAAAAATCAACATGCTCACAATGGCAGGAAGAGCTACCGTTATTAAATCTTCATTAAACACTCTCCCTAACCATGTTATGCAAATCATTAAATTCCTTAAACAGGTTATTTCCAAAATGAACTGATATCAAAGGAATTTTCTCTGGGGCACTACTCAGCATAAAAAGAAAATCCACCTTATTAAATGGTCCTTCGTACAACAACCTAAGAATCAAGGTGTCCTGGGCATTCAAAACTTTAACTTTTAAGAACAATGCCCTCCTAGGAAACCTAGCTTGGCGCCTATTTAAATCACCCAACTCTCTATGGGCTTCCCTACTGCTAACTAAATACACCTCTATTACTCATTGCAACAACACCTCTCTTATCTGAAAAGCTATTCAATTATGCTGGAATTTTTGCCAACATGGAGTGGTTTGGCATATTTCCTCAGGCCAACACATTCACTTCTGGAACGAGCCTTGGATAAGACCCAATATTACCCTTCACAATACTATCGCAAGCCCACTACCATCACATGAAGCATCTTCCACGGTCAGCCAACACATCACTAATAATTTAATTGACACTACAACACTGCTTTTTATCTTACCGGACCTCTTTCTATCTTTACTACGCCAAATTCATATTCCCACACTAACTAACTTACACTCCTTTGATCAACTTATTTGGGGTCTGACATCAAATGGCCACTTCTCAGTAAAATCCCTATACCACTCACTAATCGAAACTACCACACCCCACCCACACACTTGGCTTTGGAAACTCTGACTTCCACCAAAAATATTATATTTTCTTTGGTTAATTTCCCACCAAAGGCTCCCTACAACCACTCACATATATAAAATTCATATTACGCAATCAAACACATGTACACTATGTCTCCAAAATGCGGAAACAATTACACACTTACTATTCCAATGCTCCCACATATGGACTCAATTGGGACTCGCGACTACTTTACACACTTTGGATCTTATTAACACACAACTTATTCAAATCATTCACACATTACTTACCACCAAGCACCGCTTGCCCTTAAACATGCCCCTACGCGTTTTAGTTCCATATGCGATATGGCATATCTGGAAACTTCGTAATCATTTCATCTTCAAAAAACATATACCCACCCCAACCACTTAGCAATTGCTCTCAGAAGTATTTGAATATCACTACCTCATTCAAAAGCAATCGAAAATACTTTCACCCACACACATGTATGTCAAGTGGCACCCTCCACCTATGGGAACCATTAAATTAAATACTGATGGATTCACTAAAAGCAGTCTATCAAAAAATGGCATAGGCGGAGTATTTATTAATGCTATGGACCACTGGTTACTTGGCTTCATGGGCACAAGACCCACAAGCAACTCTACCTATATAGAATTATGTGTATTATTACAGGGATTGCAACTAGCATGGCATCACCATTTCACACCATTAGAAGTCAACGTGGATTCTACAGAGTATATCTCGATACTCAACAATCACAATTTATTTTACTCATCCATTTTAACGGAATGCAGGTACTTGCTCCAACAACTTAGGTAATCCAACTATCATCCACACATACAGGGAGCAGAATTACGTTGCAGATACTCTTGCACAATATCGAGCCTCTTCAACAGCAATGGACCAGACAACACTCCTACCCCCAACCACCCATATTTTTGTCTCAACAACTTTTGGTAGATCAACGGGATAGCACTTATCAAAGAACTGTCAAAACGATTTGTAGACCAACATAGTGCCCACTCCAGTGATCCAATTTTGTTTCCTCTTTTTGTAACAACCTGCAACATATATGCTATGATCCTTGTAATGATCCTGGTTTTTAAATTAATATAAAATCGTCTGTTGACAAAAAAAAGTACTTGCTAATTCAATAATAAAAATAAAAAAGATCAAACAATTTATTTGATTACTACATGATGTGTATCTTTTAATTTTGTATGAATTGTGTTATATTTGTGTACACTATATTAAATAATAAAATACAATTAATATTTGTTAAGTTAATATGATATATTAGATCATAATTTTATAAGATTAATATTCTTTCAAATCATCCACGCATCGCACGGGTTCTTATACTAGTTTATTTGAATACGAAAGGTAAGTACATGCAGAAGGAAGACAAAATACCCTATTGATGAGTGGCTAGAATTCATGATTTTAAGCATTATATCCCTCGCATTTTATGAGCTTTAA
>MDKJ01014539.1:0-46058 GCA_005239525.1 Nicotiana knightiana | reverse complement strand
TCTGTGCATTGCATTTGATGTCTAGAACTTGCCCCGTGTTTGTGCAAAGCGAAATAGAAGTTTGCCCTGGCGTTAGGGGGCAAACACACGGCTATCGCCCGGGCGTCTCCTTTTGCGTATTTTCGACGTATTTGCATCCCTTTAGCTCCGTTTCCATCTCCAATTCACCTACACATAAAATAAACTCCATTAAGCACATAACAAGTGTATTTTTATCATTAATACGCATAAAATGTAAGGTATATCACATGTTAAACTATGCAATTTAGTCTCGCATCAATAACCCGCTCCCACCAGAAAATCACATCTCTTTATTTATAAAAAGATTTCACAATTTAGGCCAAATCCTTTCACAATATTTATGTCTCAACAATTGTAAGAAGAAAGTTGTACTATCATGAACTTCATCAATTATCATTTCACAATGAAACCAACCGTGTGTATCGTAAAACACTATCAACTAGCTCAACCCTTTTTCTACCACATGATGCCAAGGGATCAACTAGCACTTCTAAATACATGAAATAATATTTAACAACAAGTTGACGAAAACAAGTGGACATGGAGGCATCAAAATCATGAAAACTATTAAGCCAGGAATCAAACAAATTGTGAACAGGGAAGGGATCATGTTCAACAGATAATTTGGTGGCGCATAGATACTCGTCACCTCACCTATACACCACACACATGCAAATTCACATAGCATTTAAGTTGGGGATTCCTATTCCCGCAAGCCAAGGTTAAACCAAACACTTACCTAAATTTCACAAGCAATTCACTGCTCAAGCACAACTTTTCCTTTAGAATTTGCCTCTAACCCGCTCGAATCTAATCACAATTTGTTCAATATCATTAATTATTGCTAAAGACATTAACTTTAATGAAAAATCATGGTTTTCATATATTTTCCTATCAAAGGACAAAAATCGACCTCGGGCCCGCTTGGTCTAAACTCGAGGTTCAAACCAAAACACATTTACCCATTCTCCCCGAGACCGGATATACAATTGGTTTTGGAATCCGACCTCAACTCGAGGTCTAAATTCCCAAATTTCGAAATTCCTAAGTTATACCCAAAAATCCCAATTATTACCATAAAACTCTAGATTCTAGGTTGAAATCTTATTAAATGTTGTTAAGTATTGAAAGGAATTAGTTAGAGATCACTTACCAATGATTTGGAGAAGTTTGGGTCTTTCAAAAATCGCCTATGGAGGTTTAGGGTTTGAGAGAATTGAAAAATTGGTGAAAATCCCATCTAAAATCTCACTTAACAGGCTGCAGTTATCGCAATTGCGATCAGGGGTTTGCAATTGCGAACCCTTTGAAATCATGTTGCCTTTGCATTTGCGACATATATGTCGCATTTGCGATATGGGGCCTTCGCAAATTCCGGCCGAAGGTTCGCATTTGCGAGGTTGGCCTTCCCAGGCCTTCTTCGCATTTGCGACAATATAGTCGCATTTCCCAGGCCGGCAGACTTCGCATTTGCGAAGCCTGATCTAGCATTTGCGAGATCAGAGCGAGATCAGAGGCATGTGCAAAACACCAGATGCACAGTTGAGTTTTCTTAAGTTCTAATCACGCCGTGGCCTATCCAAAACTCACCCGAGACCTCGGGGCTCCAAACCAAACATGCACGCAAGTCCAAAAATATCATACGAATTTGCTCGTGTGATCAAATCATCAAAATAGCATAAAAACTACGAATTTAACCTCAAACTCATGATTTTCCTCAAGAACACTTCATTTTTACAATTTTTCAACCGGACGCCCGAATCACGTCAAATAAATTTCGATTCTCACCAAATTTCACAGATAGGACTTAAATGCTATAACAAACCTGTACCGGACTACGGAACCAAAAGACAGGCCCGATGCCAACGATTTCACACATTAGTTCATTTCTTTATTTCCTTAATAATCCAGCAAAACAATTTTCTTCAAAAATTAATTTCTAAGGCTAGGGATCTCAGGATTCAATTTCGGGCATACGCCCAAGTCCCATATTTTATTGTGGACCTTCTGGGATTGTTGGAACACGGATCCGGGTTCGTTTGCTCAAAATGTTGACCGAAGTCAACTAAAACCAAATTTTAAATTCCAAAATTATTATTTCTCATATTTTCACATAAAAGCTTTCCAGTTTCACGACCGGACTGCATATGCAAATCGAGGTAGCTAAAATTTATTTTTTTAATGCTAATGAGCCCAGAATAGTGTCTTAATTCATAAGATGACCCTTTGGGTCATCACATACATATATTGTTTCTTCTTATTGAAAATTTGGAAAACGGATTTATATATATACTAAGAGTTTCGTGAAAAATAATTTTCTTATATAATATATTTTAAAATTCAAAAATAATTAAATTGAATTCTTATGCTAATTAATTCATTCAAACACCTAATTATTTGTTCTCAATGTTGAAGAAAATAATGTTTTATTCAATTTCTTATTGTTAGCTCATCTTTTGTTTTAGATATTCACCATAATTACTTTTTTATCCGATAAGAATTAAATTGGATTAAAAAATAATACTATTTAGTGTGATTTTATTGTTTTGTTTTTCAAATTAATTTTATACCTAATGTTTGGGACTTCTTTTCCGTTAAAGTCGAGGATTCTTTCTATGAGATCCTAAGAAAGTACACGAGATTTTCTCTAACCCAAAATTCAAAGTCCATCCTTTATAATTTGATTACAATTATGAAAAAATCCTTCATATCCTGTTGGATTTAATATAAGTAATAGGAAAATGTTACAATAACATACAAAACTAACTAAAAACTAATTTAGCTCCTACATATACTAATAAAGTAGAAACTGGAAACCTCCTAATCCTAAAACTGAACGAAACTTTCCTACATATTCTTATACGTGTAAATTGAGTTGGAAACTTTATTAGTGTAACTGAAGGCGCTTGAAATTTTGGAGTTGGAAGGAATTGAAAAATCAATATTATAAATAAAAAAAGATAATGACTATTCCTAAAAAGTATGAATTAATTAAAAACTATTCCTAAATATTAGAACATTAATTAAATGACTATTCCTAAATATTAAAAAAATAATCAAAAAGACTATTTTACTAGGACGAATTCTATTTTTTAAGAATAAAACAGGCGAACGACATTTCGCTAAGCGTCTTCGTACTTTTAATATAGTTATATAATATATTATATATAGAGAGAGATAAGAGCAATTCTAAATTAGGACTTACATATATATTCATAATTTCCATTGGAAAATACAAATCCACGCCTTATGGGAATTGATAGCCGACACGTACGTCCTTTATGGAATCCAATTCCAACTGGATTTCACCTTTATGGACGTTCAGTAACTAATCCAAATCAAAATTGGATTCAACTAACAAGTCTTTTATTATTTTATATAAAATCTTTTATATAAAATAATTATTAATCATTTATCACATATATATACATTTTAATCAAGAGATATAATTCAATTTTCTATTTCAAAAAGATAATTTTAATTTGTTCACAATATAAATTATATCCTCTGTGCTAGTAAAGAATATAATAATATTTCATTTGGACTAATAATTTAAATTATTTGACTAATTAAATTTTATAATTTAATTATCAAATAATAAAGTAACTAATCCTTTAGCAAAAATCAGAACATTCGTTAGTGTGCGACCCCATATGTTCAATACTAAGCCGGTAGTAAATTGATCACATCAATATACTAATCAAGGGTAGCGTCTAGCAACACGTCCCGACCGGATAGAATGAAGCATACAATTTACTCTCAAGAACCAGTAGAAGAATAATGTAGTAATTCCTTCTGTCCTTATAGCTCTGTCACCTTAGGATACAGTTTAACTGTCAAATCCTTATAGGTGACCAACTATGTGTTCATGTCCAAATATAATCGACCATTGAATGACCTAAGAAACTCTTGTTTTTTCTTTCATTCAATTGCCCTGACCAAGGTATTAATTTGGTCGTTTATAATTGTTGACAACATGGAGCTTAAACTCATTACCAAGAGTTGACATATTCCATCTTGACCAATCACTAATTCTACAAGTATTTAATGTACCCAATATCCTTTAAATTATATCCCTAGGGCCATCGGTGTCTAGTATCAAAGCACAATAAATAACTTGTCAATTACTATGCCGATCTCGAGTCAAAGGAAACTCTTACATCACATTCTTCAAGAAAATATCTTATTGACAGTTTATGGTAATTCTAACCATTAGAATTATCCAATGAGTCAGTTCAATAATCACATCTCTAAATACATCATCTATCTATGTAATTTAGTTAATGGGATCAACTAATCATTATCTTATAAAGACGACCACATGAATATTGATATAACCAGATTACTAATATCCAAATTAATTATCCTGCGATCAAGAACAAAATTTACATTAAATTATAATAAACTTCACTCTTATTATCATGATCTCCATCACGATGACAAGTCTCAAAATTTAATCAAGGACCTTATCAAATTAATCAAGCAATTGATAATAACTATGATAAAAGAATATCAAATGCCATATATTTTTATATCAAATAATGTTCACAAAAATATGTTCAAATCATCAAATATGAGATTGGATCTAGGGCATATCTGCTATATCCGTAACAAAATATACTATCATTGGGACTAGGTCAAAATTTGTAGAGCTATTGATTATTTGGTTACACTATGCTTCTTTTCTACTAGTGAATAATTTATTTATTTTTAAAAGAAAAATGAAAAGAAAAACCTTATCAAAAAGATATTCTGTAGCACGACCAACCAGAATCAACAAGAATAACCAAAACTGATTCGTACTGTAGGAATACAAGGGCGGCTCGATGAATTTTAGGGGCCTAAAGCCAAATTTTAATAAGAATCTAAGTTTTATACACCTATACAAGTATATGCAAAAATTTGATGTTGTCTTGTCTCTTTTGTTCTTACTTATTTATATAACAATATTCTTACAAGATATAGGACTTTTAACTTCACTTAGTAATATTATTATATATATTTTCAAGGGTTATATTTAAGTGAATAAGATGTTAGTCATATGTTTGCAATACATTACCCTGGATCTTGTTGTAAGAAACTTTATTTGCTAATATGAAGATTTGAATAGTTTAATCCAAAGTTCTAAAATATTTCTTACGTTAAAAAGTAGATATTCTTTGTTTTTTTTCTTTTTTTACACATATTTGATACTTTTTTTTACACACTTCAGTATTTTATAAGTGAAAATATTATTACGTATTCCACCAATAATATTTTTTGGGGCCTCAAAATTTTTGGGGTTTAAAGCAGAGGTTTTACTATTATCACCCTTGAGCCACCCATTGTGACGACCTGACGTCGTTTTGAGCATTTTCACTTCACTCAGTAGTTTGCGGGTATGAGTAGCTCCGTATGATGTATTATGACTTATGCGGATCGTCGATTTTGGGTTTCAGCTTATTCGGGATCGGTTTGGAAGAATGAGTTCGTTGTGGAAGCTTTAAGTTGAAAAGGTTTGACCAAGTTTTGAATTTTGAGTAATTGACCCCGAAACGAAGTTTTGATGGCTCCGTTAGGTCCGGAGGATGTTTCTAGAAAGTTTCGGCACAAATTGGCGAAATTAGAAATTGGAAGGGTTGGAAAGATCATAAGTTCGACCGGAAGTTGACTTTGGGGATGTCGCCTTCGGATTGTGGTTCTGAGAATTTGAATAGCTTCGTCATGTCATTTGGGACCTGTGTGCAAATAATTTTGAGTTCATTCCGGTATGGTTTGATATGTTTCTGCGCGTGTTTTGAAAAATTTGAAAGTTCAAAGTTCATAGATTCCGATTTGGGGTGTGATTCGTTGTTTCGATGTTTTTATGTGTGTTTTGACCCCTCGGGTAGGTTCATGTTATGTTATGTGACTTGTGGGTATGATTGGCGAGGGTCCCGAGGGGCTCAGGTGTGTTTCAGATTAATTTCGGATCTTTTCTCTTCAATTGCAACTGCTGGTTCTGGTGTTCCAAGCCTGCGATTGGTATTGCACATGTGCAATGGGCGCAGGTGTGAGCCATGTGTCACAGATGCGCCAGAAGTCTCGATTGGAGATCATCGCAGATGCGGAGGAAAATCGCACCTGCGAGTGCGCAGGAGCAAAAATTGTTCCGCAGGTGCGAGGGGGTCGGCTGGTGAGTGTGGTTGCAGAAGTGAAGTTTTGACCGTAGATGCGGTGGTCGTAGGTGCGACAATTTGACCGCAAATGCGAAAGTGTTGGGCAAAATGATAAATAAAAAGGTTCATGACTTTGGCTTCATTTTGGCATTTCCAAGCTCGGATTGAGGCAATTTTTGGAGCAAATTTCATCACAAGGATTAGGGTAAGTGTTCTCTACTCGGTTTTGATTATATTCCAGGAATCTATTTTTGATTTTGGCTTTTCGTTGATGATTTCTAAAGAGGAAATTGGGGGGTTTTGTCCTAAAGTTTCATTATATGAATTTTTGAGTTTTGAACACCGATTTGGAGTCGAATTTGAGTGAAACTAGTATGGTTGGACTCATAATTGAATGTGTTATCGTATTTTGTGAGTTTTATTGGGTTCCGCAGTGCGGGCCCGGGTTGGGATTTTGGGCCGATTTTGGGTTTTTGATTCAAGATTGATCTTTTCTGATTGGGATTGGTTCCTTTAGCCTTGTGTGATGTATTTGAGTTGTTTGTGGTTAGTTTCGAGCCGTTCGGAGGTTGGACCGCGCATGATGGCATCGATGGAGTTTTTCTTGGCTTGCTCGGTATTGGAATTGGCTCGTTCGAGGTAAGTAACTCTTCTAAACTTAGTGTTGAGGGTATGAAATCCCGCATTACATGTTATGTGATTTGTTTTGAGGTGACGCACATGCTAGGTGATGGGCGTGTGGACGTGCACCCTGTGAATTGGGACTCTGTTGTTCCCATGGCACTGTATAGTGCCCCTACTTTTGTTGATATCTGTGTTTTCACCATGTGATAAAGTAACTGAGTTGTCAATCATGCTAAATATCATGTATAAGCTTTATGCTGATATTGTTTGGACCCATAGTGGTCGTTTCTGGCTGTCATCTCACTGATTTCATGGATATTTTGTACTCAGTCATATTCATGCATTCATATCATATCTCAGTCTTAGTGTTATTTATTGATACATCATATCATTGTTGTTGGACTAGTTTCATGACATTGTGAGCCCGAGAGTGAGACTAGAGCGATTGATGGTTGAGTGAGGTTGAGATCCTAATTATGAGTGACAGTTATGGGATCGGGCTGCACGTCGCATCATGTTATATTGATTTATGCCTGGATCTGGCTTATGATAGCGCTTGGGCTGTAGGAGCCCCTACAGAGTCTGTGCATCCTTAATAAGTGTTGTTGATCATATTGAGGGATAGATGATCCTTGGACATGGATATTTTCTGAAGCATTTATATACCTGGAGATGGATCTTCTCCATAGGGCAGGATTAGCTTTTCCTCGGTACTAAGTGTGTAACGATCCGACCGGTCGTTTTGCATTGTCGGACCTCGTTCCCCTAAATTAAACTTCCAATAGCGTCTTATTGTGATTTATGACTTGCGGGGACTGGTGGCTCGGGATTCGGAAGTGTTTAGAGTGCTATAGGAACACTTGGTTCCTTAAGGTTAGCTTTTAAGGCCAAATTTGACTTCGGTCAACATTTTGAGTAAACGGCCTCGAAATTGAGTTTCGACGGTTCCGGTAGCTTCTTATGATGATTTCGGACTTGGACGTATGTTCGGAATGGATTTTGGATGACCCAGGAGCGTTTCGGCGACCAATATTGAAATAAGAGTTTCCTTAAGTTCATATTGTGGTTTGGGACGTGTTTTTGTGTTATCGAGGTCCAAACAGAATTCTGAGATCGGGAATAGTTCCATTATGTAATTCATGACTTGCTCGCAAAATTTGGGGTCATTCCGAGTAATATAGGTCAGTTCGGCACATTGTTAGCGAATTCAAGAAACTTAAAGTTCCTAAGTTTGATTCTAGGGGTTTTGAGGTGTGATTTTGAGTTTTAGTGTTGTTTTGGGTGTGCCGAAGGCTCGAGCGAGTCTGTATTATGATTTGGGACTTGTTGGTATATTTGGATGGGGGATCGTGTGGGCCCAGGTGCCTCTCGGGCACCAAACGAGGCCAAAAACCAGTTGAAGCAGTTGCTAGTGCACCTGATCTGGTGTGACAGCAGGTGCGGTTGCCCAGTCGCAAGTGCGAGACCGCTCCTGCGGTCCTTGCCTCGCAGGTGCGGCTTCAGGTAAGGCTGCCCATTTCTCGTAGGTGCGGATAATATCCGCAGGAGCGGAGCCGCAGGTGAGAGCTTCTCTGCGCAGGTGCGAGCCCAGGCCCTTTGCCCCTCTTCCGCAGGTGCGAGTCTTTTCTCGCACGTGCGAGATCGCAGGTGCAGTCCTTGAGCCACAGGTGCGGAACCACAGTAGGTAGTAAGTTATTTAAAACACGAGATTATTTTATTTCACCCCATTTTCTTCCTCCATTAGAGACCTTGAAAGCTTGGGAAAGGGCTCCACGACCTAGCTACTAAAAAGGTAAGTAAATTCTACCCTAAAGTTAGTTAATGCATGAATTCCTAGTTGAATTAACTACCTAATTAGTGGAAAATTAAGGAATTCGGGTAGTAACCTAGGGCTTTCGAGGATTTAGAGAATTACCCGTGAATTGGCCATGAAATCATATATTAATGATCCTTAGATTATGGGTGAGTGTTTCCTTCGAGAATTTTTGGAATCCGAGCATGCGGGCCCGGGGTTGGATTTTGGGATTTCTTCAAGAATGATGAATTTGACTAAGTAGTAGGATAATTCCATGCTTTGAATATAAATTGATATATTTGTATAAGATTTGTCTAGTTTCGAGTCTGTGGGTGTCGAGTTTGGAGTTTCAGGCGCGTTCTTGACCCGGAGAGTAGGTTCGACATGAGGTGAGTCTCCTTTCTAACCTTGTAAGAGGGAACTGTCCCCCTAGGTGATTTAAATGGCTATGTGCTAATGTTTGTGGGGGCTACGTACGCGCAAAGTGATGAGAGTCCGTACGTAGCGACTATTATTGTTATGTCCGGGTAGTTAGGCCTACACCATGCCTTATGTTTTCCTTGAAATGAACTATATGCTTAATGAATTAATGTTACATGCGGCTTCTTTCCTTGAGATCATGGAACTTGAATAATTTTAAGGAATTGCCGAAAAGTAATTTATAAAGAATAAATGTGTGGATTGTGTGTGCATGTGACCGCTTCGCAATTTACATTCCGCGAGCGGAGTGTTATTTCCCCCACTCTCATGGGAGTGGGCCGTACGCCACGGCGAGATTGAAATATAAATTATGGTTCGGGTCGTTCGACCCTCGGCAGTGCACAGATATGATCATTATGATGGCTCAGGCCGGTTGTCCTTATCCTGTATGCGCATGCTAAATTGTTAATGATTCTTTTATGGATAATAAGTGGTCAGATATTTTGAAGGAAAGAAAAGAATAATGAAGTAGTAATTGTATATTTACTTCCAGTATTTATTTGAATTACTGTTATCTTTAATGTTTACTGTTTTTGTCATCCTCGTATGTCTGTTACTGATATTATATCTTGTTTAATCATTTTGTTGGACCTTAGTGAGTGTCAAGTCGACCTCTCGTCACTACCCCTTCGAGGTTAGGCGGGATACTCACTAGGTACATATTTGTTTATGTACTCATACTACGCTTCTGTACTTAATTGTACAGGTTCTGAGGCTGGTGCATCTAGTTATCAGACCGGAGCTCGATTTTGATCATAGTTGGACCTGACTTCACGGTGATCTGCTTCTCCTGACGATCCCCGGCAGCACCATGGAGTTTCTTTTGTTTATTTCCCGTCTATTTCTTTCAGACAGTGGGACTGTATATTATAATTTTGTATATTCTGTTAGTATGCCCGTAGGACTTGTGACACTAGTTCCTGGCACACACGCAGTAGTTATTATGGTTTTGCGGGTCTGTATATATATATGTTGGCTCACGCCTCTTTATGACTGCTTTTGGTTAAAAATGGCTTATTATCTTTTTTTTTAATTAATATTTTGAACTTTAAAACTTGGAACGTGTTTGGATGTTTAATCAAATATGGGAAGAATCCTTACTAATCTGAGTGTGGGCTTGCCTAACCCTGATGTTGGGCACCATCACGACCTGAGTTAGTATTTTGGTCGTGACAACATGGTATCAGAGCTCTAGGTTCACGTAGGTCTCACAAGTCACGGGCAAACCTAGTAGAGTCTTGCAGATCGGTATGGAGATGTCTGTACTTACCTTCGGGAGGCTATAGGGTGTTAGGAAAACCTCTCCTTATTTTTATTCTATCGTGTAGTCGATCGTTTACTAAATCTCATTCTTCTATTCTCTCACAGATGGTGAGGACGCGTGCATCCGATGTTCCAGACCCGGGAAGGGCCGCTACCTCCGTTGTTCGAGGCCGGGAGAGGGCACCGGCCCGAGGTAGGGGACGAGGGAGTCCCCGAGCTATTCCAGTTGTACCACCACCAGAGGATCCTACTATAGAGGAGCAGGGTGAGGTGCCCCCAACAGGTCCTGCTCCAGTGGACTTTATGACGGCGCCAGGCTTCTAGGAGATCATGGGCCGTATGATGTGGTTTATGGACACCATGTCCCAGGCTGGTTTATTTCCAGCAGATCCTGCCACATCTCAGGCGGGAGGGGGGGCCAGACTCCTACCGCCCAGGCTGCAGGTCAGGCAGCAGCATTACATCATACCCCGGGTCACTGCCTGTGGGTGGGGTCCAGCCTGTAGCAACAGCACCTGAGCCCAGACCAGCTGTGGACGGCGATACGTAGAAGTTATTGGATAGATGGACTCGATTGCACCCTCCAGTCTTCGGGGGTGAGCGAGGCGAGGATGCCCAGGATTTTGTTGACAGGTGTAGGGACAGGCTGCACAATATGAGGATATTAGAGTCCCATGGAGTGGACTTCACTACCTTCCAGTTAGAGGGCAGAGCTCGCAGATGGTGGCAGTCCTATATTCTCAGCAGGCCAGCAGATTCTCCTCCCATCACTTGGGAGCAGTTCACTCAGATGTTTCTAAACAGGTATATCCCACCCTCTGAGAGGGAAGAGCTGCGATATCAGTTTGAGCAGCTGGAGCAGGGACAGATGTCAGTTATGAGGCTAGATTCTCAGATTTGTCTCGCCACGCACTCATGATATTACATATTGATGCCGAGAGAGTGCAGAGATTTGTAGCAGGGCTGCACTCCGGTATTAGGTCCAACATGGCCCGAGAGGTGGAGATAGGGACTCCTTATCAGCTGGTGGTCAAGATAGCTCGTCGGATTGAGGGCTATCGATCGAGAGACATAGAGCAGGGCAGTAGGACAAGAGAGCCAGATTCTCCGGGGATTTCAGAGGTGCCCTAGTTAGGGGCAGAGGTCAGTTCGGTAGAGGTCAGCCTAGCAGGCCTCCATATTCAGCACCCCCACCACCTCCCCGAGGTGTTCCATCGAGGCCTCATTTCAGCGCCATGCCAGAGCGCTCCTACCGCCCTCCAGCTATTCAGAGTTCATCCAGTGGTTATTACAGTTATCCGAGATTCCCTAGTCCCTACTTCAGTGCTATGCCAGAGAGTACACAACGCTCTCCGGCCATTCAAGGTTCCTCTTCGGGACAGTTGGCTATGATACTCGGAGGTTGTTATGAGTGTGGGGATCCAGGTCATATGAAGAGGCATTGTCCCAGGTTTCAGGGCAAAGCAGTGCAACAAGATTATCAACCTATAGGTCCAGCACCAGCCGTCAGGCCACCTAGAGGTGAGGGACAGGTCGGCAGGGGTCGTCCTAGAGGTGGAGGCCATTCAGGGGGAAGTCAGCCAGCTCCTGTTCATTCTGGCGGGGCTCAGTCTTCCGGTGCTTCAGCTAGATTCTATGTTATTCCGGCCAGATCAGATGTAGTGGCTTCAGATGCAGTGATCACAGGTATTATTACAGTATGTAGTAGAGAGGCATCGGTGTTATTTGATCCAGGATCCACCTATTCCTATGTTTCCGTCTTATTTGCTCATTTTCTGGATGTCCCTCGTGAGTCCTTAGGTTCTCCTATATATGTGTCCACTCCTGTGGGCAATTCTGTAGTGGTAGACCAGGTTTACCGGTCCTGTATGGTTACATTATGCGGGTTCGAGACTCGAGCTAATCTCTTATTTCTCGACATGGTTGATTTCGAGGTTATTTTAGGCATGGATTGGCTATCTCCTTATCATGCCGTGCTAGATTGCCATGGCAAGACAGTTACTTTAGCCATGCCAGAGTCGCCTAGGCTGGAGCGGAGAGGTTCCTCAGTTAGTGCAGCCAGCCGGGTTATTTCGTTCATGAAGGCTCGACATATGGTCGAGAAGGGTTGCCTGGCCTATCTTGCTTATGTGCGGGACACCACCGCTGAGTCACCGACGATTGATTCAGTGTCAGTTGTTCGAGAGTTTGCTAATGTATTTCCTTCAGACCTTCCGGGCATGCCTTCGGATCGTGATATTGATTTCTGCATTGATTTAGCTCCAGGCACCCAGCCTATACCTATTCCTCCGTACCGTATGGCTCCGAAAGAGTTTAAGGAGTTTAAGGAGAAGCTTGAGGATTTGTTGGCTAAGGGGTTCATCAGACCGAGTGTATCATCGTGGGATGCTCCAGTTCTATTCGTGAAGAAGAAGTATGGGTCCATGCGGATGTGTATTGACTACCCCTAGTTGAACAAGGTCACCATTAATAACAAGTACCCTTTGCCGCTCATTGATGATTTGTTTGACCAGTTGCAGGGTGCTCGGGTTTTTTCTAAGATTAATTTGAGATCGGGATATCATCAGTTGAGGATTCAGGCCTCAGATGTTCCGAAGACAGCTTTTCGCACGAGGTATGGCCACTACGAGTTCTTGGTAATGTCATTTGGCTTGACTAATGCCCCAACAGCATTTATGGACTTGATGAACAGGGTGTTCATGTCGTATATTGATTCCTTTGTCATTTTCTTCATTGGTGACATTTTGATTTACTCACGTGGCCTGGGGGAGCACGAGCAGCATTTGAGAGTCGTGCTCCAGACCTTGCGGGACTAGAAGCTATATTCTAAGTTCTCCAAGTGTGAGTTCTGGTTGGATTCCGTAGCATTCTTGGGGCATGTGGTATCCGGAGAGGGTATCAAGGTTGATCCTCAGAAGATTGAGGCATTTCAAAGTTGGTCGCGTCCTACTTCAGCTACAGAGATTAGGAGCTTTTTGGGCCAAGCAGGCTATTATCGCCGATTTGTGGAGGGGTTCGCTTGTATTGCAGCCCCATTGACTAGATTGACTCAGAAGAATTCCCCATTCAGATGGTCCGACGAGTGTGAGGCGAGCTTTCAGAAGCTTAAGACAGCATTGACCTCGGCAACAGTTCTAGTATTGCCTTCCGATTCTGGGATGTATACAGTGTATTACGACGCTTCACGCGTTGTTTTGGGATGTGCGTTGATGCAGGAATGGAGATTTATTGCTTGTGCTTCACGCCAGATTAAAGTTCATGAGAATAATTACCCTATGCACGATTTAGAGTTGGCGGTGATTGTTCATGCTCTTAAGATTTGGAGGCACTACTTGTGTGGTGTGTCCTGTGAGGTTTATACAGACCACCGCAGCTTGCAGCACTTGTTCAAGCAGAGGGATCTTAATTTGAGGCAGCGCAGATGGCTTGATTTGTTTAAGGATTATGATATCACCATTCTTTATCATCCGGGCAAGGCAAACGTGGTAGCAGATGCCTTGAGCAGGAAGGCAGAGAGTATGGGTAGCTTGGCTTACATTGCAGCAGATGAGAGACCTCTAGCCTTGGACATTCAGTCCTTGGCTAATCGCCTGGTGAGGTTAGACCTTTCGGAGCCTCTCCGAGCTTTAGCACATGTGGTTGCTCAGTCTTTGTTATTGGGAGAGATTAAGGCTTGGCAGTTTGATGATCCGTACTTGGCAGAGCTTCGGGAGACAGTGGTTTAGGGTGGTGCCAAGGAGGTTACTATTGGAAAGAATGGTGTTCTGAGACTTCAGGGCCGTTTATGTGTTCCTAATGTCGATGGCCTGAGAGGGAGTATTCTAGAGGAGGCACACAGTTCTCGGTATTTTGTTCATCCTGGTGCTACGAAGATGTATCGTGATTTGAAGCAGCATTCCTGGTGGAGGCGGATGAAAAGGGACATTGTGGAGTATGTGACTAGGTGTCTTAACTGCCAACAGGTTAAGTATGAGCACCAGAGGCCAGGAGGCCTACTTCAGTAGATGCCCATTCCTGAGTGGAAGTGGGAGCGCATCACTATGGACTTCGTGGTTGGGTTGCCTCGGACTCTGTGGAAGGTTGACGCGGTTTGGGTCATTGTGGATAGATTGACCAAATCGGCGCATTTCATTCCAGTGTCTACTACATATACTTCTGAGAGGTTGGCACAGATCTACATTCGGGAGATAGTCTGGTTTCACGGTGGGCCGATGTCCATTATATCATATCGAGGTCCTCAGTTCACCTCGCACTTTGGGAGAGCATTGCATAGCTATATGGGTACCCATATAGATCTCAGCACGGCATTTCACCCACAGACTGATGGTCAGTCGGAGCGTACAATTCAGATATTGGAGGACATGCTCAGCGCATGTGTGATTGACTTCGGAGGTCAGTGGGACCAGTTCTTGCCTTTGGCTGAGTTTGCTTACAATAATAGTTATCAGTCCAGCATTGAGATGGCACCATTTGAGGCTTTGTATGGTCGGCGATGTCGTTCTCCAATCGGGTGGTTTGAGCCTGGCGAGGCTAAGTTATATGGCACCGACCTAGTGAGGGATGCTTTGGAGAAGGTGAAGTTCATTCAGGAGAGGCTCCGCACAGCACAGTCCAGACAGAAGAAAAGCTCCTACCGAAAGTCTCGCTGATGAAGGGTATTATGAGGTTTGGGAAGAAGGGCAAGATGAGCCCGAGGTTTATAGGTCCCTTCGAGGTGTTGAGGCGAGTTGGGAAAGTTGCTTATGAGCTAGCCTTACCTCCCAGTTTATCAGGAGTTCATCCAGTTTTTCATGTATCCATGCTCCGGAGGTACCACACCGACTTCTCTCACGTGGTTGATTTCAGCACTATTCAGTTGGATGAGAGGTTGGGCTACGAGGAGGAGCCAATTGCTATTATCGATAGATAGGATGGCCAGTTGAGGTCCAAGAGAGTTTCTATCGTAAAGGTCCAATAGAGGGGCCAACCAGTTGAGGAGGCAACCTGGGAGTCCGAGGAGGGCATGCGGAGCAGATATCCACACTTATTTAGCACTTCAGGTATGATTCTAGACTCGTTCGAGGACGAACGTTTGTTTAAGAGGTGGAGAATGTAACGACCTGACCGGTCATTTTGCGTTGTCGGACCCTGTTCCCCTAAATGAAACTTCCCATAGCGGCTTATTGTGATTTATGACTTGCGGGGACTACTGGTTCGGGATTCGGAAGTGTTTAGAGTGTTATAGGAACACTTGGTTCCTTAAGGTTGACTTTTAAGGCCAAATTTGACTTCGGTCAATATTTTGAGTAAACGACCTCGAAATCGAGTTTCGACGGTTTCGGTATCTTCGTATAATGATTTCGGACTTAGGCATATGTTCATAATGGGTTTTGGATGACCCGGGAGCATTTCGGCGCCCAATATTAAAATAAGAGTTTCCTTAAGTTCATATTGTGGTTTGGGACGTGTTTTTGTGTTATCGAGGTCCAAACAGAATTCTGAGACCGGGAATAGTTTTGTTATGTCATTCATGACTTGCTCGCAAAATTTGGGGTCACTCCGAGTAGTATAGGTCAGTTCGGCGCATTGTTAGCGAATTTAAGAAACTTAAAGTTCCTAAATTTGAATCTGGGGGTTTGGAGGTGTGATTTTGAGTTTTAGCGTTGTTTTGGGTGTGCCGAAGGCTCAAGCGAGTCTGTATTATGATTTGGAACTTGTTGGTATATTTGGACGGGGGCTCAGGTGGGCCCAGGTGCCTCTCGAGCACCAAACGAGGCCAAAAACCAGCAGAAGCAGTTGTTGGTGCACCTGATCTGGTGTGACCGCAGGTGCGGTTGCCCAGTCACAGGTGCGAGATCGCTCCTGCGGTCCTTGCCTCGCAGGTGCGGTTTCAGGTAAGGCTGCCCATTCTCGCAGGTGCGAATAATATCCGCAGGAGCGGAGCCGCAGGTGCGAGCTCCTCTCCGTAGGTGCGAGCCCAGGCCCCTTACCCCTCTTTCGCAGGTGCGAGTCTTTTCTCGCAGGCGCGAGACCGCAGGTGCGGTCCTTGAGCTGCAGGTGCGGAACCACAGTAGGCAGTAAGTTCTTTAAAACACGAGATTATTTCATTTCACCCCATTTTCTTGCTCCATTAGAGACCTTGAAAGCTTGGGAAAGAGCTCCACGACCTAGCTACTAAAAAGGTAAGTAAATTCTATCCTAATGTTAGTTAATGCATGAATTCCTAGTTGAATTAACTACCTAATTAGTGGAAATTAAGGAATTTGGGTAGTAACCTAGGGCTTTCGAGAATTTTGAGAATTACCCGTGAATTGGCCATGAAATCATACAAAAATCATATATTAATGATCCTTAGGTTATGGGTGAGTGTTTCCTTCGAGAATTTTTGGAATACGAGCATGTGGGCCCGGAGTTGGATAATGAGTGGTTAGATATTTTGAAGGAAAGAAAAGAATAATGAAGTAGTAATTGTATACTTACTTCCAGTATTTATTTGAATTACTGTTATCTTTAATGTTTAATGCTTTTATCATCCTTGCTTGTCTGTTACTGATATTATATCTTGTTTAATCATTTTGTTGGCCCTTAGTGAGTATTAAGTCGACCTCTCATCACTACCCCTTCGAGGTTAGGCGGGATACTCACTAGGTACATATTTGTTTATGTACTCATACTACGCTTCTGTACTTAATTGTACAGGTTCTGAGGCTGGTGCATCTAGTTATCAGACCGGAGCTCGATTTTGATCATAGTTGGACCTGACTTCACGGTGAGCTGCTTCTCCTAACGATCCCCGGCAGCACCATGGAGTTTCTTTTGTTTATTTCCCGTCTATTTCTTTCAGACAGTGGGACTGTATATTATATTTTTGTATATTCTGTTAGTATGCCCGTAGGACTTGTGACACTAGTTCCTGGCACACACGTAGTAGTTATTATGGTTTTGCGGGTCTGTATATATATGTTGGCTCACGCCTCTTTATGACTGCTTTTGGTTAAAAATGGCTTATTATCTTTTTTTTCAATTAATGTTTTGAACTTTAAGACTTGGCACGTGTTGGGATGTTTAATCAAATATGGGAAGAATCCTTAGTAATCTGAGTTTGGGCTTGCCTAACCCCGGTGTTGGGAGCCATCATGACCTGAGTTAGTATTTCGGGTCGTGACAAAGTGATTGATGGTCAGTGATGCATATATTACGGGATGGATCTTCCTTGGGTCGTATGGGCCATATACAGTACTAAGTGGTTAAGCGTGATGAGTGAAAAATATGAGATAGTTAGATTAAGTACTCTGAGAGTGGGAGTACATGATTCATCTCTAAGATACGTGGAATTGCATGCACAGATGACTTCATTCATAGAGGTGCATTTTTCCTCATGCTATATGGTTTCACGTCATTCATGACTCATTATACATTGATATGTGGGCATAGAGAGGAATAGTATACTTGTTATCAGGAAAGAAAATGAGACTTCTTACTCGTTGTTGAAAAGATTTTGGGAAAAATCACAGTTTCCAAACTTACCTGTATTTTTTGGCATTTTTGGCAAAACAATTGAATTTTCACTGAGGTATTTGAAAGGCATGCCTATTTTCTGAAACTATGAACGAGTTGAGCCTTTTACTTCTGTGATACCCTTTTTATTACTTGTGTTATGCTGTTATGAACTGTGTTACAATATCGGTATTGGACCCGACCTTATGATTGCTCATCACTGCTTTTAACCTAAGGTTAGGTTTGTTACCTACTCGGTACATGGGGTTGGTTGTACTGATACTACACTTCTGCATATTGCATGCAGATGCCTGTTGTTACTGATGTTGTGTTCGATGGTTGCTGGAATTGAAGATGTACTCGCGTCCCTGTTGCAGCTGCCCCTGTTGTTCGGGGTAGCCTTAAATTAGAAAGTTCTGTTTATGTACTTTTCAAACAGACTATGTATATATTTATTTCCACTTTGTAAACTCTATTCGTTGAAGCTCGTGATTTGTACTACTAGTCCTTGGGAAAATGTATAAAATTAGGTTCCATCACGACTAGCGGATTTTGGATCGTGACAGATTGGTATCAAAGCTCTAGGTTCATAGGTTCTACAAGTCATGAGCAAGTGTCTAGTAGAGTCTTGCGGATTGGTATGATGAAGTCCATACCTATCTTCGAGAGGCTACATGGCATTTAGGATATACTTCCCATCTTTCTTTCCTTATTGTGCTGCATTGATTCAGATTGAAGTGTGACTCTATGAATTCCTTCCACGCATTCGTGTGCGCACATAAGCGCTCGGTATCAGTTGTGCATCGACTCCTTGTGATTTCCATGGTTAAGGTGCGAGATGTAATTTTGGCATGTTGATGATGGACCGGTCTGGAGGACTTGAGGCCGGGTTATGTCTATGGCTTGAGTACTGAGATATCGATTGTGTGAGCACGTGCATTTGGGACTTATACGTCCGTTTGTGTCCTTATTGGTGGGATTTTTGACTGGATAACTATGTGGTAAGTATGATTTGATTGCGAGAAGTGCTCAGATTGTTCGAATGTGACAAGAAGAGTTTGTTGGAGACGTAGCAAGGATTATTGGTGTTTGGCTTCCATATGGATTTGGCGTATGGCCTCGAGTTATGGGTGTGTTGAAGGACCTCTCATGTATTTTAGTTGTGGAGTGAAGTAGATCTTCATGTTGTGTTATGAGTTCAAACTCAGGAAGATAAAGTGATTGGGTAATAGTTATGATTATAGAGGAGTATAGAGAGATATCAGTTTGAGGCTAAGCAGGTGGGGTTATCTCCTACGGGGTTTCCTAAAGATGTGTGATCCTTATGTTGTTTTGTAGCGAGTTCTCTTTTTACCAATGAATGATATATGTTGCAATTTGAGTTTAGATCTCTTGTGGCAGTTGGCCTGACTATTACAATGGTGAATGCGAGATTTGTAGATGATTTGAAGTATTAGATGGTTTACGTTACAGGAGCTCAGGAAGGATTTAGTTGAATCTCACTGCGGTATTATGGCAGTAATAGAGTATGGGCATTGTGAGTTATTGGGTATTTTGATCTATGGCTTTGATCCAAGTGGGGGGGAGTCTGTTAGCGACGAGTTGATTGCACGATTATGTGTTGTATTGGTTTCGGTTTGAGGTATACCGGCGAATTAGTTATGACTACAGTAGTTGAGATTGAGATTGACTCGGGTAAGGGAGCTTCTGGATACATGTTGTATTACACTCTATGGGTACATAGAAATCATGGAATAATTGAGTGGTTATTGGTGAAGGATGTATTGTTCATGGAGTAGAAATTTGCTCGGTTTCTTAGAGGTGTGAATTACTTCTTAGGGTGTTGGGGTGCAAATAGGACACAGGTCGTTCGGTCCGTTTGGGTGGTGATATTGAGATTTGAATAGAGTGGATGACTCTCGAGGATGATTCCTATGAATCCAAGATTTATATGTGGAAACTGATAATTTTTGTGGATTTGTATATTGCTAGAAGCTGAGAGATACATTAGATGGTGTCGAGACTTGCAGTATTTCTACATCATTGTTGTATTCTACATTTCAGTATCAAGGAAGTGAAAGAATAGCTTAAATTCATAGAAGGTCTCTTCAGAGTGGATGTCTCGGTTATGGTACTTCTGCGGGTGCTTAAGAATGGATACAACGGTTTATGAGCCTTAGGGAGGTGTGGTTTTATGCTAGGGCCCCGTGAGGTGAGTGTTGGTTGAGGATTGTAATATTATGGCGAGTAGAAGTATCAATTTGAAGGTAATTCAGAAGGAACTCGGAGGAATGGGACAACTTGGTAGTAGGTTGGATCGGCATGGTAATGGGTATAATCGTTTCTTTGAGTGCTTATGACGTGGTGAGTTTCTACAGGTGTTTTTTGGCGAGACTCTTGGGTTTTGATGGTCTGGCCTGGTCGAGTTAGAGGGATTCAGTCTTGACGGTTTGGTTAAGTGCGGTGGGTTCAGAGAGTTCTTGATGGTTTGAGAGGTATATTTCCTACTGGTGTGTGAGGCATGTGGCGTATTGTGCTTTTCTCCGAATGAAATCAAATGGAAAGTTATTGGCTAATCGAGCATGTAGTTGTTTGTGACTCGGAGTTGGTTTTAATATTTTCATAACTTTCATATGATGGCATAGTGGGTGCGGTGTGTTGTGTAATATTGAGAATTGCAGGTGCAAGGTCACAATTCAGTTTTGAAGGGAAGGTCATGAAATTCGTAGACATCATGGACGGTTTCAGATGACTAGGTAAATGATATTACTATCTGGTATGGCTTGATGAGAGTATAGATTTCATAAGAAGCAATGTGTTTGATTTATGGATACTTCATTGATATTGCGGCACTCTCTTGTTTGATCGACTACTGGTGTTCAAATTTTGCTTTATGGCACAAAACAATTATAGGAGTATTCCTCGTGGGATGATCGTGTATTGGAGAAGTGTTAGACATTCAGGCGGTCGGGTTGAGATCAGATATGGTGATTCGTGTGTTCTATGGATTTGGAGACTGGGAGTTCTCATGAGTAGATTGTTTCGTGGTTGTGGACTGTGAAACGTAGCCAGGGTTGGTAAGAAAATAGTATGTTTTGTGATTCAGTCATTGTGGACTTTCGAAGGGTTATTTATCTATTGTGGGTGACGTGAGTTGATTTTGGGTTCATTGGTAGGCCCGATATGGATGTGTGTTCTGCATCGAGTCGGATTGGTGGGCTCCATAATGCAATGGTTGAGGGACATGCTATTCATATGTTGTTAAGCTTATTCGTGTTCTGAAATGATTTATGAGTTATCTTCTATGTTGCGAGGAGTTGTGATTCGTTGGTTTTAGGCACACATGGTGCGGTTCTATTGTGGTCTTATAGCGGAATTTGAGTGAGATGAGTAATCGTCTGATTCTCCGTGGTTATGGTAATGCACTTTGGGTACTTGATGTTGAATTTCGCATGATTATTGATAGTGAGCAAGGCGGAGCGAGGTATATAATATAGACCAGCGTTTGGATGGGGTCACGCATTGCAGGGAAGTTATGTTGAGATATGATCCTTTGTGTTGGATTCGTGTGTTTTGGTCCTCCGGTGTGTGCTAGGCTCTTATAATGGTGTTGTGATGGTACTTGTTAAGCTGGCAGAACAGTCCTCTCGTTTGAGGCATTTTTTTCAGGGTTGAGTACATTTGGGAATGTTGCTATTTGGTGCACGGGTTGCACGGGTTGTGGCTTTAAGCTGTATTGATGTGTCATGTCACTAGAGTGATTATGTTAGGTTGGAAGAGGTTATCGTACCTAGAGTGGGTGTTATCGGATCTGGTTGCAATATATTTTAAAGGACATTGATGTTGATCGGCTTAGAAATTTTGCAATGAGTGTTTGAGTTATGTGGCATATCATGTGATTTCAACTTGGGTTATGACTACAGCTCGATACATCTTGTTTAGATTTATACAGTGTGTGGATGCAAAATTCCGATCTTATAGAAATATCGGATGTAGAATTGGATTTTAAGGCTTATGGGCTGAGTTGAATTAGGAAATTTCAGTTATGTTATGTTATCAGACCTATATAGGATAGGGTGACGTGGGATGATCAAGGAAAGGTTATGCGGCGGTTTGATGGTTTTGAGAATAACTCATGGCACGTTCGAGGACGAACGTATGTTTAAGTGGGGGAGGACATAACAACCCGACCAGTCGTTTTGAGAATTTGCACTTTGCTCGGTAATTTTCGGTCATGAATAGCTCCGTATGATGTATTATGACTTATGTGGATCGTCGGTTTTGGGTTTTGGGTTTCAGGTTATTCGAAATCGATTTGGAAGAATGAGTTCGTTGTTGAAGCTTTAAGTTGAAAAGGTTTGACCAAGTTTTGAATTTTGAGTAATTGACGAAACGAAGTTTTGATGGCTCCGTTAGGTCCGGATGGTGATTTTGGACTTGGGAGTATGCCCGAATTTGCATTTGGATGTTTCTAGAAGGTTTCGACACAAATTAGCGAAAATTGGAAACTGGAAGGCTTGGAAAGATCATATGTTTGACCGAAAGTTGACTTTGAGAATGTCAGATTCGGATCGTGGTTCCGGGAATTTGAATAGCTTCATCATGTCATTTGGGACCTGTGTGCAAATTTTGAGTTCATTCTGGGATGGTTCGATATGTTTCAGCACGTGTTTTGGAAAATTTGAAAGTTCAAAGTTCATAGATTCCGATTTGGTGTGTGATTTGTCGTTTCGATGATTTTATGTGTGTTTTGAAGCCTCGAGTAGGTTCATTTTATGTTATGTGACTTGTGAGTATGATTGGATAGGGTCCCGAGGGGCTCGGGCGTGTTTTAGATTGATTTCAGATCTTTTCTCTTCAATATTACAACTGATGGTTCTGGTGTTCCGCACCTGCGATTGGTATTGCGCCAGGTGTGATGGCCGCAAGTGCGAGACACGTGTCGGAGATGCACAAGAAGTCCCAGCTGGAGGTCATTGCAGAGGCGGAGGAAAATCGCACCTGCAAGTGCGCAGGAGCGGAAATTGTTTCGCATGTGCGAGGGGGTCAGCTGGTGAGTGTGGTCGCAAAAGCGAAGTTTTGACCGCAGATGCGGTGGTCGCAAGTGCAACAATTTGACAGCAATGTGGAAGTGCTGGGCAGAATGATAAATACAAGGGTTCGCGATTTTGGCATCATTTTGGCATTTTCAAGCTCGGATTGAAGCAAATTTTGGAGCAAATTTCATCACAAGGATTGTGGTAAGTGTTCTCTACTCGGTTTTGTTTATATTCCACGAATCTATCTTCGATTTTGGCTTTTGGTTGATTATTTCTAAAGAGGAAATTGAGGGGGTTTGGCCTAAAGTTTCATTATATGAATTTTTGAGTTTTGAACACTGATTTGGAGTCGGATTTGAGTGAAACTAGTATGGTTGGACTCTTAATTGAATGGGTTGTAGTCTTTTGTGAGTTTTGACGGGTTCAGAGGTGCGAGCCTGGGTTGGGCTTTTGGGCCGATTTCGAGTTTTTGATTCAAGATTGATCTTTTCTGATTGGGATTGGTTCCTTTAGCCTTATGTGATGTATTTGAGTTGTTTGTGGTTAGTTTCGAGCTGTTCAAAGGTCGGAACGTCCGTGATGGCATCTTTGGAGTTTCGCTTGGCTTGCTCGGCATTGGCATTGGCTCGTTAGAGGTATGTAACTCTTCTAAACTTAGTGTTGAGGGTATGAAACCCCGCATTACGTGTTATGTGATTTGTTTTGAGGTAACGCACATGCTAGGTGACGGGCGTGTGGGCGTGCACCATGTGAATTGGGACTTTGTTGTTCCCATGGCACTGTATAGTGGCCCTACTTTTGTTGATATTTGTGTTTTCACCATGTGATAAAGTAGCTGAGTTGTCAATCATGCTAAATATCATGTATACTTGTATAGGCTTTATGTTGATATTGTTTGGACTCATAGCGGTCGTTTTTTGCTGTCATCTCACTGATTTCATAGATATTTTGTCCTCAGTAATATTCATGCATCCATATCATATCTCAGTCTCAGTGTTATTTATTGATATATCATATTATTCTTGTCGGGCTAGTTTCATGACATTGTGAGCCCGAGAGTGAGAATGGAGAGATTGATCTGAGTGAGGCTGAGAGCCTGATTATGAGTGATAGTTATGGGATCGGGCTGCACGCCGCAGCATGTTATATTGATTTATGCCTGGATCTGGCTTATGATAGCACTTGGGCTGTAGGAGCCTCTTCGGAGTCTGTACACCCTCAGTGAGCGCGGTTGATTATATTGAGAGGTGGATCTTCCCTGGACAAGGATCGTGTCCGAAGCATTTATATACCTGGAGATAGATCTTATCCATGGGTTCAGATTGGCCTTTCCTCGGTACTGAGTGACTGATGGTCAATGATGCATATATTCCGGGATGGATCTTCCCTGAGATGTATGGGCCATATACAGTACCGAGTGGTTGATCGTGATGAGTGAAAAATGTGAGACAGTGAGATTGAGTAATCTGAGAGTGTGAGTACATGATTCATCTCTGAGATACATGGCATTGCATGCACACATGACATACATGCATAGAGGTGAATTTTTCCTCATGCTATATGGCTTCACGCCATTCATGACTCATTATACATTGATATGTGGGTATAAAGAGGGCTAGTATACTTGTTATTGGGAAAGAAAAAGAAACTTCTTACTCCTTGTTGAAAAGATTTTAGGAAAAATCACAATTTTCAAACTTACCTGTATTTTCGGCATTTTTGGCAAAAGAATTGAATTTTCACTAAGGTATTTGAAAAGAATGCCTATTTTCTGAAACTATGAACGAGTTTAGCCTTTTACTTCTGAAATACCCTTTTTATTACTTGTGTTATGTTGTTATAAACTGTTGTAGAATACCGGTATTGGACCCGACCTTGTGATTGCTCGTCACTGCTTTCAACCTAAGGTTAGGTTTGTTACTTACTCAGTACATGAGGTCGTTTTTACTGATACTACGCTTCTGCACATTGGATGCAGATTCTGCTGTTGCTGATGTTGTGTTCGAAAGTTGTTGTTGAAGATGTACCCGTGTCCCTGTTGCAGCTGCCCCTGTTGTTTGGGTTAGCCTTAGATTAGAAAGTTCTGTTTATGTACTTTTCAAACAGACTATGTATTTTTTCATTTCCGCTTTGTAAATTCTATTCGTAGAAGTTCATGATTTGTACTACCAGTCCTTGGGAAAATATATAAGATACATGTAATTTCATTGATTAAATTGTCCTTTTAAATAATATTGAAATTGGATAGATGATAGTTTCCTTACCTAGAGGGTTGGGTTAGGTACCATCATGACTAGCGGATTTTGGATCGTGACACCCATGTAGGAATATATATATATCAAAACTTAATTCAAACAAGAAATTTAAAGTTCAAACCTTTGTGAACAATCTAATAACAGATGATGAAGATTGATAATTTAAAGTTAGCGCCAGTCATTACCTCCAAATCAACGAGGAGAAAGCCAAGATATAACACTGATCTGCAGCAGGACCTTCAAGAATTAACAAGAAGAACCAAAACTGATTCGTACTTGTAAGAATATATCATATACAAATTATACCCTAGTAACTAAACGTGAGCGGTAATTGAAAACTGAAAACTTTAAGTCTCAAAATGTATACCATAAGCACCAATTGCATACAATAATGGATAATTATGAAAGAAGTGTAGTTAAGTAAAAAAGAAAAGGGTGGACAGATGGAAGAGTTCCGGGACGAAAATAGACATCCCTTTACAGAGTACCGATTAATCTTTTAAGTCAGCGCTGCTCAATATATATATACAGGAATGAATTGTTGTGGCATGTGAGTTCCCGGCAAAAAAAAAGAGGGAGAGTACCGTTAAATTTAAATCTTTTTTCCTTTAAGTCTTTCTTTTCTTTTTCTTTTTCTTTTTTCTTTTTCTTAAAAAAGGTATTTTTTATTTTGCAGACTTTTTAATCAGCTATTAACCTCCGCAAGTTTGGAAAACTTGAAACTGATTAAATAAATAGTTGAAGCTCCATTATTTATGATGAAATTTTTTTACTTGACTAAAAATAATGGATTTCTTTCTTTTACTTTTTTAATACAGATTTGGCCGATAAAATACACAATTAAAATAAATAGTAATTTTTCATTTAAAGAAGAAATAAAATAAAATACACAGTTGAAACTCCATTATTTTGTTTAAATTTTATAGTTCGTATAAAAATAAAAAACAACATTGGGATATACATGTCGAGTGCTTCCACAACCAATTTAACCATGTATTCATTTTTCTTATCTAATTTAGCCTATCACTCGAACATTTTGTGAATTTAAAAGAAGAAAAAAAAGACCTGATAAAAAAGATATTATGTAGCTCAACCAACCAGAATTAACAAGAATAACCAAAATTGATTCATACTTATAGGAATACAAGGGTGGCTCACTTAATTTAGTAGCCTAAAGCTAAATTTTAGTAAGAATCTAAATTTTATACACCTATACAAGTAATGCAAAAATTTGATGTAATCTTTTTTTTTCGTACTTATTTATACAATAGTATTTTTACAAGATATATGACTTTTAACTTCACTTAGTAATATTACTATTTATATTAGCAAGGATTAATTTAAGTTAATAAATGTTAGCCATATGTTACAATACATTACCTTGGATCTTGTTGTAAGAAACTTTATTTGCAAATATGAAAATTTGAATAGTTTAATTTCAAGTTCTAAAATATTTCTTATGTTAAAAAGTAGACATTCTTTGTTCTTTTTTCTTTTCACACAAATTTTATAATATTTTTCTACAAACTTCAATATTGTATAACTGAAAATATTATTACGTATTCTACCATTAATACTTTTTCGATCCTCAAAATTTTAGAGTCTAAAGCAAAGGCTTTACTAGCATCATCCTTGATTGTCACGATCCAGTTTCATTATAAGCCGTGGTGGCGTCTAACACCGTTGCTAGGCAAGACAACACTGATCAATCTAGTGATTTTAATTTTTAATATGTCTTCTAAGTGAATAACATTTCTCATTGATAAAAGTTTTAGAAATTTACAGTTGTCGAGCAATTAAACAAAAGCAACTGAGTGCAAATCAAATTCATAACAATAAATCCAAAATCATAAGTCTACTAGTGTGTGTGCCAAGACCTGGTGTCACAAGTATGTGGGCTACTAGTAGAATATACAAAAGAATACTAGTCTACTGTCTAAACAGAAATAAACTGGAATATAAATCAAAAGAGAGACTCTGGATGCTATTGAATGACTCGGGAGGGCAGCTCAGCACGTAGTCTCGAGCAAAAAGTCAAGTGTGCGCGCCGGACTGGTAACCAGATGCACCTGCCTCAGATCTAGCACATTAAGTGTAAAAGTGTAGCGTGAGTACATAAACAATATGTACTCAGTAAGTATCTAGTCTAACCTCGAAGAAGTAGTGACGAGGGGTTGACTTCGACACTTACTATGGGTCAAAAACATAATAATGTGAAGTTCTAATTAAGCATGAAATATACACAATGATAATAGAGCTCAAAATAAAAGTAAGTAAGAAATCCTTCTTTCAAGTAAGAACCAAATCATTGCTCTTATCTATTCCTTTCACCTTTCAAGTCCGTAAAACAATATTAATTATAAAAAGGGATTTCGGTATCTCTATGCACGAGTTATGTTGAGGACGTTCGACCCGATCCAAATATACATAATAATATATTGTGCATTGCCGAGGGTCGAACGGCCCGAACCATATAATATATCAATAAATCCTGTCGAGGCGAACGACTCGATCCCATGAAAGTAGTGAAAGTTTACCCCGCTCGCGGAATATATTTGCGAAGTGGTTGAACATATAATTTTTCAATTTATCGTAGTATTTATCATATCCTTTTAAACATAAAAAATTCAACTTGGAACTTTAGATATTGAAACCTTCAACTTCTTTAATCCAACATCCAGTAAGCATAAACAAGCAACGATATCAAAAAAGCATGGTGTAGGCCTAAATCTACTCGGACATAAGCATGAATAGTAGCTATGCAATGACTCTTGTCACACGTGCGTACGTATCCCCCACAAGTAGTAGTACATATTGATTTAAGTTCACCTATGGGGTTAATTCCCTCTTACAAGGTTAGAAAAAGGACTTACCTCATCTCCAAGCCTACTTTCCGGTTCAAGAATGCGCTCACACCCTCAAGTCGGTGCCGAAGCAATCCAAAACTAATCAAATAGTATATAAACTAATTAATACATGCTCAAGAGTTTTATTCCAACTATTAAAGAGGTTACCCAACCCTAAATGCAAGATTCTAAAAATTCACCCCCGGTTCCACGTACCCGGATTTCGGAAATTTTTGAAGAAAGTTATTACCCATAACCTTACAAACATAAATATATGATTTTCACTAAATTCCATAATCATTTTCGTGGTAAAATCCCATTTTTATCAAAACCTAGATTTTTCATCTAAACCCATGATTTCCACAAATTTTCATGTTAAAATCTACCCATAATCTATGTATTAAACTCATATTAGGTAGAAATTACTAACCTTCAAAATCTAGGTTGAAATCCCCTCCTTAAAAGTTCTTAAATCACCCAAGAGTGAAAGAAAATGTGTTAAAAATGGCCCAAGTCCTGTATTAAATGAACCCTTCTGCCCAGCGATTTTCGCATCTGCGGTAAATTCCTCGCAGGTGCGCCTTTTCCTTACCTGGCCAGGCTCCGGATCTACAGACTAAAGGAGCCGCTTCTGCGATCCCATCCGCACCTGCGACCACTGCTCTCGCACTTGTGGTCATGCAGATGAGTCAAGTCTTTCGCACTTGCGGCGGCTGGGCTGCCCTCACTCTTTCGCTTCTCTGGCTAGTGACTTGCACTTGCGGCTGACCAAGCAGGTGCGATTATGACAGAACTGGGAGCATCAGTTGGTGCTCCAAACTTCCAACTTGGTCCGAGCCTCGTCCGATTGACACTCGGGCCCCCCGGGGCCCTGCCCGAACATACCAAAAGTTTGGAATCATAAGACGAACTCTCTCAAACTCTCGGAACACCCGAAACAACATTAAAACAAATAATCACACCCCAAAATCATTTGAATCAAACTTATGAACTTCAAGTTCTTCAATTTACGCACAATGCGCCGAAACGTACTTAAACTACTCGGATTGACACCAAATTTTGTGTGCTAGTCTTAAATGACATTACGAAACTATTCCCGATCTTGAAATTCTGTTTGTACCTCGATTTTACTAAAACCCGCTCCAAACTAAATTTAAAGAACTTTAAAATCCTTCAAGAACCAACTTTTGATATTAGGCGCTGAAACACTCCCGGGTCATCCAAAATCCGAACCGAGCATACGCCTAGGTCCGAAATTATCATATGAACCTGTTGGAACCGTCAAATCTCAATTCTGATGTTGTTTACTCAAAATGTTGACCGATGTCAAACTTAGACTTTTAAGGCCAACTTAAGGAACCAAATGTTTTGATTTCAACCCGACCCCTTCCAAATCTCAAACTAACCATCCCCGTAAGTCATAAAATAGTAAAAGCATATACATGGAGTCTTATTAGGGGAACGGGGTTCTAGAAAGCAAAACGACTGGTCAATTCATCACATTCTCAACCTCTTAAACAAATGTTCGTCCTCGAACGGGTCTAGAATCATATCTGGAGTGTTGAACAAGTGAGGATAGCAGTTCTGCATGTCCTCCTTGGACTCTGAGGTCGCCTCCTCAGCTGGTTGGCCCTCCATTGAACCTTTATCATGGAAATCCTCTTGGATCTCAACTGGCGATCCTGCCTATCAAAAATGTCAATTGGCTCCTCTTCATAACCCAGACTCTCATATGAATCATGCTAAAGTCTAACACATGTGACAAGTCGGGATGATACCTCTAGAGCATAGACACGTGGAAAACGGATGAACTATCGATATACTAGGAGGCAAAGAAATCTCATAAGCAACCTCCCCAACCCACCTCAACACCTCAAATGGTCCTATAAACCTTGGGATCAACTTCCCTTCTTCCTTAACCGCATGATTTCCTTCATCGGTGAGACTTTCAAGAGAACCTTCTCGCCTACCATAAATGATAAGTCACATGCCTTCTAGTCCGTGTAACTCTTTTGTCGGGACTGGTTTGTGCAAAGTCGCTCCTGAATCAACTTTACCTTTTCCAAGGCATCCTTCACCAAATCAGTACCATACAACCTAGCCTCGTCGGGATCAAACCACCCAATGGGAGAACAACACCGCTGACCATATAAAGCCTCGAATGGGCCCATCTCGATGTTGTACTGATAACTGTTGTTGTAAGCAAAATCGTCCAAAGGAAAGAATCGGTCCCACTGCCCTCCAAAGTCAATCACACATGTTTTGAGCATGTCCTTCAATATCTGAACTGTCCGCTCTGACTGCCCGTCTGTCTGTGGATGAAATGTTGTGTTGAGCTCTACACGGTTCCCCAATTCACTCTGTACTGCTCTCCAAAAATGCAAACTAAACTAAGGACATATGTCTGAAATGATGGAAACAGGCACACCATGTAGGCGAACTATCTCCAGGATATAAATCTTGGCCAATCTCTCTGAAGTATATGTAGTGATCACACGAATGAAGTGTGCTGACTTGGTCAATCTGTCTACAATGACCCAAACTTCATCAAACTTTCGAAAAATCCGCGGCAACCCAACTATGAAGTCCATAGTAATACGCTCCCACTTCCACTCAGGATAGTGATCTGCTGGAGTAGACCTCCTGGCCTTTGGTGCTCGTATTTAACACGCTGGCAATTAAGGCATCTAGGTACATACTAAGCTATGTCTTTCTTCATACGCCGCCACCAATAATGTTGCATCAGGTCACGATACATCTTCGTAGCACATGGATGAATGGAATATCGGGAACTATGTGTCTCCTCTAGAATCCTCTCCCTCAGGCCATCAACATTAGAACACATAAATGACCCTGAAGTCGCAGGACACCATCCTCGCTAATAGAAACCTTCTTGGCACTACCCTGTAGTACCATCTCTTTGAGAATCAACAGGTGCAGATCAACAAACTGTCGAGCCTTTATCTGCTCCAATAGTGAAGACTGGGCAACGACGCAAGAAAGAACTTGGCTGGGTTATGAAATATCCAACCTCACAAGTTTGTTAGCCAAGGACTGAATGTCCGAAGCTAGTGGCCTTTCCTCTTCTGAAATGAATTCCAAGCTACCCATACTCTCTGCCTTCCTGCTCAAGGCATCCGCGACTACATTTTCCTTGCCCAAATGATAAAGAACGGTGATGTCATAATCCTTCAGTAACTCAAGACATCTACGCTGCCTCAAATTGAGATCCCTTTGATTGAACAAATGCTGCAAGCTGCGATGATCAGTGTAAACCTCACAAGACACCCCATATAGATGATGCCTTCGGATCTTAAGAGCATGAACAATCGCGCCCAACTCCAAATCATGCACAGGATAATTCTTCTCATGGGGCTTCAGCTGACGTGAAACATATGCAATAAATCACCCCTCCAGCAATAATACACAACCCAAGACAACGTGTGAAGCGTCGCAATACACAGTATATACCCCGAACCAGAAAGCAACACAAGGACTGGTGTTATGGTCAAAGTTGTCTTGAGCTTCTGGAAGCTTACCTCATAATTATCGGACCAATGAAACTGAGCATCCTTCTAGGTCAATCTAGTCAAAGGTGCTGCAATGGATGAGAATCCCTTCACAACCCGGCAATAATAACCTGCTAACCCCAAGAAACTCTTAATCTTAGTCGTTGAAGTAGGACGAGTCCAACTCTGAACCGCCTCAATCTTATTGGGATGCACCTTAATGGCCTTGCCTGATGCCACATGCCCTAAAATTTCCACAGAATCCAACCAAAACTCACACTTGGAGAACTTAGCATATAACTTCTATTCCCGCAAGGTCTGAAGCACCACTCTCAAATGCTGATCATTCTCTTCCGTGCTAAGTGAATAAATTAAAATGTCCTCAACAAAGACAGTGACAAATGAATCACTATAAGGCCTGAACACCCTGTTCATCAAGTCCATAAACGTCGTTGGGGCATTAGTCAAACCGAGTAGAGCAGGTCGTGTCCTAGGGAGTCTACAAAGCCGTGCCTATTAGAGTCTCACTTGTGGGTGTATTGCGCGCCACATTTATAATTGATAGGCTATAGGGAGTTTAGGAAATGTTACCCTTCTTTTGTTTCCAGATCGTTCCATAGAGCTGAGTCGTAAGAAGTCAGTATGAAGCTTTCATCAGATTTTATATGCACCAGAGGTGTAGGTATCATAGTAGAGCGTTAAGGAGTGGATCTAATTTCCACCTATGTGGAAGGGAGGTTATGAAAGCGACAGAAGATATGATGCGAGATTGAAAGGTAAGTAAGGTAAAGGTGAAGTGGATACGAGATACTCAAGTACAAAAGGTTGTGAATAGTCGAGACTTCGGATATAGTTTGGGTTTTAGTTTAGTTTACAGAGGAGACCCTAGTAAAAAAAATTGTAAATCTCTAAGAGTTTAACATTCGAGGATGAATGTTTTAAAAGGGGAAAGGATGTTACATCTCATACATTAATATTAGGATGAGTCGTAGTAATCCATATGATCTTGAAGAGATTAAGACCATTCATGAGGTTATAGAAGATTTATGACTATGTTATTGTAAGATTCTTTAAGTTTAGCAACATTGATACTATTATATACATTCGATATGATATTTTGAATGGGTCATTTTTGTAAAAAGTTTGAAAATTATGATTTTATATCGTTATTGATATTATTAATTTTGAATATGCTTTAAACTATACGCAGAACATGAGAAAGTTTATGAGATTTTCTTTATTGTAAAGATAGAAATTATTTTCTCACAAGAAAAGAAGGTTATTTTTTTTACCATTTTAAGAATTAAGCGCACAAAAATTTGTACCCTTTATATGAGATTAGGAAAATTAGAGTTGAGAAAATATATGTATCTTACATGGATGTTTTAATGAAATAATAGTGTATATTGATTTTATATGGTACCATAATTTATTAATAATTTAATAGTAGTACTTTAGGATGAGGACAAGATTATTTTCAAAGTTATAAGTATTTATGCTATTTCAAACAAGTGATAAGTAAATTCGTGAAGGTGAGAGGGTAAGCGAATCGAAGAAAATGAGTTTTGTAGAAGTTTGAATATTTGGGATAAAATACGGTCCAAGCTATAATATTCGGTATTTATAGACTAGTGTCATACAAGGTACCACATGACCATGATAGTAAGGTGCATAAAGTATGTTAAAAATGAGTAGAATTTTAAGTAATTTGAGATAATATTTAATTATGTGGATAATTGGGTAATTAATAATGGTGGGAGATTAGCTAATTAATTTTAAGCTTTGGATAATCTTACCCCCCCCCCCAACAAATGTGGCAGCAAGTTATGCCCCATTTCTGACTCTTAACTTACAATGCAAGGTGGCATACTTAGAAGAAATAGTTGACAAAGTCACCTTACAAAGTGGGGCCCACACCCAAAGATTAAAAACCCCTTTCTAATTCACAATATAATGGAAATGTTTAGCAATTCATACAAGACTTCTTAAATTCAAAGAGAGATATTATATGGTTTTGAATGGAAACATAATTTGCTTAACAAAACTCATACAAGATCATGTAATAGCAGCGTGAAAGGTAATTCTAAGAGAATGCGGTACAATCTTTCTCAAGAATATCATACGAATTTTTCTCTACTTCGGTCTTGCCATCACTTGTTTTGTCGTGTGTTAGAGGGATTGTCAAGAGAACCGGATCAGGTATGTTAAGGCTATCCCTTTTTTCTTTTGTCATGATCCAAGTAACGATACGTAAACATAATGTTATCCCATAAGTGGTTCTACTCTTAGCAGTTAAGGATGTCTATGTTGTTCATTCCGGTAAAATGATATTCAAAGCATGCCTAAGTATGTTCCTAACTCTCTATTAAGGAATTCAATAAAGATGTTAACGTTCATAATGGTATTATATGCATCATGCATTTACCACCGAGTTTGGTCGGCTGGGCAGTTACACATCTACCACCGAGCTACGGTCGGTCGGGCAGTCATGCATTTATCATCGAGTTACGGTCGGTTGGACAATTACATATTTACCACCGAGCTACGGCCGGTCGGGCAGTCATACATTTACCACCGTGCTATGGCCGGTCGGGCAGTTACCACTGATTAGTTTGGCAGCCATGCATCTTAAGAAATGGACAATAGTCTCAAAGAGAAGCGTTATATATATATATATATATATAAGTGTATATATTTATATATATATATATATATATATGTATATATATATATATATATGTATGTATATATATATATATATATATATATATATATATGTATATATAAGTATAATGAGTATGCATATATTGTGGCACTTCAGAGATTCAAGTTGATTTTTATGTGTTTAATTAATGTCGACTTATTGTTATGTTTTAGTTCTGCCTTACATATTCGTACTAACATCGTTTTGTTGGGGATGAGGCATTCATGCTTGTAGGTAAAGATAATCAGTTTGACGAGCCCTCATAGTAGACGAGGTCGGCATTCAGCAAATGATCGGTAATACTCCACCTTATTCTGAGTGCAATTGCATCTATTAGTCATCGTGTCAGAGTTTTGCTACAGACTTATGGGTAGGACGGTACCCTATTCCATTTGATGTCAAACAATCTTAGAGGTTTTGTAGACAGAGGTTCATTTTGTACAGTATGTCAAAGGCCTTGACGGCTCATATGTATTCATGCTTTAAGAACGATGGTTCATTGATACAACGGTTTCCCACTTATAGTTATACATTACAAGTTGTGTCCATGTTGGCCCATGATAGTCAGAAATAAAATGAGTTAAAGAGTGATTCGCTCGGGCTAGTACGACATCGGGTGCCAGCCCCGCCTCTGCAGGTTGGGGGGCGTGACAAAGTGGTATCAAGACAGGTTGTGTCCCGGGGAGTCTAAAAAGTTATGCCTAGTAGAGTCTCACTTATGGGTGTGTTGCGGCCCACATCTATAATTGAGAGGTTATAGGGCATTTAGGAAACGTTACCCTTCTTTTGTTTCCAGATCGTTCCATAGAGCTGAGTTGTAAGAAGTCAGTATGAAGCTTCTACCGGATTGTATGCACCAGAGGTGCAGGTGTCGTAGCCGAGCTTTAAGGAGTGGATCTAATTTCCACCTATGTGTAAGGGAGGTTATGAAAGCGACAGAAGATACGGTGCGAGATTGAAAGGTAAGTAAGGTAAAGGTGAAGAGGATATGAGATACTCAAGTACAAAAGGTTGTGAATAGTCGAGACTTCGGATATAATTTGGGTTTTAGTTTAGTTTACAGAGGAGACTTTAGTAAAAAAAATTTGTAAATCTCTAAGAGTTAACATTCGAGGACGAATTTTTTAAAGGGGTAAAGGATGTTACATCCCGTACTTTAATATTAAGATGAGTCGTAGTAATCCATATGATCTTGAAGGGATTAAGACCATTCATGAGGTTATAGAGGATTTGTGACTGTGTTATTGTAAGACCCTTTAAGTTTAACAACATTGATACCGTTATATACATTTGATATAATATTTTGAGTGGAATATTTTTGTAAAAAGTTTGAAAAATATAATTTTATATAGTTATTAATAGTATTACTTTCGAATATGCTTTAAATTATACACAGAATATGAGAAAGTTTATGAGATTTTCTTTATTGTAAAGATAGAAATTATTTTCTCACAAGAAAAGAAGGTTATCTTTTTACCATTTTAAGAATTAAGCGTACGAAAATTTGTACTCTTTATATGAGATTAGGAAAATTAGAAGTTGATAAAGTATATGTAATGGAGGTTTTAATGAAATAATAGTGCATGTATTGATTTTATATGATACCGTAATTTATTAATATTTTAATAGTAGTACTTTAGGATGAGGACAAGATTATTTTCGAGGTTATAAGTATTTATACTATTTCAAATAAGTGATAAGTAAATTCGTGAAAGTGAGAGGGTAAGCGAATCGAAGAAAAGGAATTTCATCGAAGTTTGACAATTTGGGATGAAATACGGTCCAAGCTATAATACTCGATATTTATGGACAAGTGCCATACAAAGGTACCACATGACCATGATAGTAAGGTGTATAAAGTATGTTAAAAGTGAATAGTATTTTGAATAATTTGAGATAATTCTTAATCATGTGGATAATTGGGTAATTAATGATTTTTGGTGGGAGATTAGCTAATTAATTATAAGCTTAAGCTTAACTTAAAATGCAAGGTGACATAATTAGAAGAAATGGTTGACCAAGTCACCTCACAAAGTGGGGCCCACACCCAAAGATTAAAACCCCTTTCTAATTCACGTTGTATGTCTACAATATAATGGAAAGGTTTAGGAATTAATTCAAGACTTCTTAAATTCAAAGAGAGATATTATATGGTTTTGAATGGCAACGTGATTTTCTTGACAAAATTCATACAAGATCATGTAATACAGTGTGAAAGATAGTTCTAAGAGAGCACGTTACAATCTTTCTCAAGAATATCATACGAATATTTCCCTACTTCGATCTTGCCATCACATGTTTTGTCGTGTGTTAGAGGGATTGTCAAGAGAACCGGTTCAGGTATGTTAAGGCTATCCCTTTTTTCTTTTGGCATGATCCAAGTAAAGATACATAAACGTAATGCTATCCCATAACTGGTTCTACTTTTAGCACTTAAGGATGTCTATGTTGTTCATTCTTGTAAAATGATATTCAAAGCATGCCTAAGTATGTTCCTAACTCTCTATTAAGGAATTCAATAAAGATGTTAATGTTCATAATGGTATTATATGCATCATGCATTTATCACCGAACTACGGCCGGTTCGGAAGTTACACATCTACCACGAGCTACGGCCTGTCGGGTAGTCATGTATTTACCATCGAGCTACAGCCGGTTGGGTAGTTACACATTTACCACCGAGCTACGGCTGGTCAGGCAGTCATGCATTTACCATCGCGCTACGGTCGGTCGGGCAGTTACCACTGATCAGATTGGCAGTCATGCATTTCATAAAATATGGACAATAGTCTCAAAGAGAAACGTTATATATATATATATATATATATATATAATAAGTATGCATATACGGTGGCACTTTAGAGATTCAGGTTGATTCTTATATGTCTTTAATTAATGTTGACTTATTGTTATGTTTAAGTTCTGCCTTACATACTCGGTACATTATCCGTATTGACGTCCTTTTGTTGGGGACGCTGCATTCATGCATGCAGGTATAGATAATCAGTTTGACGAGCCCTCATAGTAAACGAGGTTAGCATTCAGCGAAGGATCGGTAAGACTCCACCTCATTCGGAGTGCAGCCGCGTCTATAAATCATCATGTCAGAGTTTTGCTACAGACTTATGGGTAGAACAGTACCTTATCCCATTTGATGTCAAACAATCTTAGAGGTTTTGTAGACATAGGTTCTAGAGGCTTTGTAGACATAGGTTCATTTTGTACAGTATGTCAAAGGCCTTAACGGCCCATATGTATTCATGTTTTAAAATCGATGGTTCATTGATACAACACTTGCCCACTTATAGTTATACATTACAAGTTGTGTCCATGTTGGCCCATGATAGTCAGAAATAAAATGAGTTAAAGAGTGGTTCGCTCGGTCTAGTACGACACCAGGTGCCAGCCATGTCTCAGCAAGTTTGGGGGCGTGACAAGAACGAAACACATCGGCAAACTCCCGGACTACTGGCACTAAATAAATCGCCGGAGACTCTGCGGTAGTATCCCAAACATAGGCTAGATAATCCAAGCAACCCTTCTCGACCATGTGTCCAACCTTCATAAAAGATATAACCCGACTAGATGTACTGACAAACGAACCCTTACACTCCAATCTAGGAAACTCTGGCATCGCTAAGGTAACGGTCTTGGCATGGAAATCAAGGATGGAGTGATATAGAGATATCCAGTCCATGCCTAGGATGACCACAAAGTCGATTATATCAAGCAATAGAAAATCCGCTCTAGTCTCGTCACCACAAAATGTAACCACACAAGACTGATAGATCTGATCCACAACAGAATCGCCCACAGGAGTGGACACATAGAAAGGAGTACCCAAGGACTCACGAGGAATATCCAAAAAGTGAGCAAACAGAGATGACACATATTGAAGCATCCCTACCGCAGATAGAGATAATACATGTGATCACGGATGAGGCCACTGCATCTGGTATGGCCAGAAAAGCATAGAATCTGGCTGGATCTCCACCTGGTTGGCCTCCACCTGCCTGACCTCCACCTCTGGGACGGCCTTTACCCACCTGTCATCCGTCTATGGGCGGCAGGGCGGCTGGTTCGGCTACTGGAGCTGTAATCATGGGTTGCTGGCCCTGTTGCATTTCCTTTCCCCGAAGTCTAGGGCAATGTCTCTTCAAGTGACTAGGATCCACGCACTCGTAACATGCTCTCGGAGCAGTGGACTTCTGCCCTGAAGTCTGACCCTGATGATCGGAGTACCCACTAGAAAAACCCTGAATAGCTGGCGACCGGTAAGAACTCTCCGGCATAGCATTGAAATAGGGTCGTGCTGGAATACCCTGAGGAGGTGGTGGTGCTGAATATGGGGGCCTGCTGGGCTGACCCCTACCAAAATGACCTCTGCCCCCAACTGGGGCACCTCTGAACTCTCCAGAAAAACGAGACCTCTTATCCTGCTGCATCTACTCTCTACCTCTCTGACGGTAACCCTATATCCTACGAGAAATCTCCACTAATAACTGATAGAGAGTCTCCATCTCAACCTCCAGAGCCATGCTAGCCTGAATAATAGAGTGCAACACTGCAACAAATCTCCACACTCGCTCCGCCTCAGTAGGAAGTATCATAAGTGCATGGCGAGACAGCTCAGAAAATCTCGCCTCATACTCGGTCACTAACATTTGACCCTGATCGAGTTGCTCAAACTGACACCGCATCTCTTCCCTCTTGGGGTGAAATATACCTGTCCAGGAATAGGCGTGTGAACTGGTCCCAAGTCATAGGAGGAGAATCTGCTGGTCTGTCAGCCTTCCACCACCTACGTGTGCTGCCCTCCAATAGAAAGGTAGTGAAATCCAGCCCGTGAGACTCCAATATGCTCATGTTGTGCAGTCTGTCCTCTGTCCCTATCAATAAAGTCTTGGGTATCCTCATGTCGCTCAACCCCAAAGACTGGAGGGTGAAGCCTAGTCCATCTGTGCAAAAGCTTCTGCGGCTCACCGGCCACAACTGGTCTAGGCTCGGGTACAACCGCTGCAACTAGCTGGGCCTCGCCTAAGGGTAGTGTACCCGAGGTATGATTTACGGCAGTTACATGCCCAGGTGCCTGGGCAGTAAGGGTTTGTGCTCCCTCTCCCGCCTGAGATGTGGATGGGTCTGCTGGAAATAAACCAGCCTGGGTCATAGAATCCATGAACCACAGCATACAACCCATGACCTCCTGAAAGCCCGATGCTAACATGAAATCTACCGGGGTTGGTTCTACTGCGGGAACCTCGCCCTGCTCCTCAACAATGGGATTCTCCACTGGATACACTGGTGGTACAACTGGGACATCCTAGTCCCCTACCTCGGGCTGGTGCCCTCCCCCTACCTCTATCTCGGCCTCTCACAACAGGGGGAGCAGCTTCTTCAGGGTCCGGAACATCTGTCGTGCGCGTTCTCACCATCTGTGAGAGAGAAAGAGAAGAAACTTAGTACACAATCGATGCACGATAGGAGACGAATAAAGAGTAGTTTCCTAACACCGTATAACCTCTCGAAGATAGGTACGGACGTCTCTGCAAGACTCTATTAGGCCTGCCCATAACTTGTGAGACTAAGTGAACCTAGTGCTCTGATACCATGTTGTCACGACCCAATTTCATTATAGGTCGTGATGGCCCAACACCGTTGCTACGCAAGCCAACATTGATCAATCTAGTGGTTTCCACTTTTAATATGTCTGCTAAGTGAATAACATTCCTCATTAATAAGAGTTTTAGAAATTTATAGTTGTCGGGCAATTAAACAAAAGCAACTGAGTGCAAATCGAAGCCATGACAATAAATCCAAAATCATAAGTCTACTAGTGTGTACCAAGACCTGGTGTCACAAGTATGTGGGATACTTGTCGAATATACAAAAGAATACTAGTCTACTGCCTGAAAGGAAATAGACAAAAATATAAATCAACAGAGAGACTCTGGATGTTGTTGAACGGCTTAGGAGGGCAACTCATCGTGTAGTCTCGAGCTAGAAGTCAAGCGTGCGTGCCAGACTGGTAACCAGATACACCTGCCTCAGATCCTGCACATCAAGTGCAGAAGTGTAGCGTGAGTACATAAACAATATGTACCCAGTAAGTATCTAGTCTAACCTTGAAGAAGTAGTGACGAGGGATCGACTTCGACACTTACTATGGGTCAAAAACATAATAATGTGAAGTTCTAGTTAAGCATGAAATATATACAATGATAATAGAGCTCAAAACAAAAGTAAGTAAGAAATCCTTCTTTCAAGTAAGAACCAAATCATTGCTCTCATCTATTCCTTTCACCTTTCAAGTCCGTGAAACAATATTAATTATAAAAAGGGATTTAGGTATCTCTATGCATGAATTATGCCGAGGACGTACGACCCGATCCAAATATACATAATAATATATTGTGTACTGCTGAGGGTCGAACGGCCCGAACCATATAATATATCAATAAATCCTGCCGAGGAGAATGACCCGCTCCCATGAGAGTAGTGAAAGTTTACCCCACTCGCGAAATATATTTACGAAGCGGTTGAACATATAATTTCTCAATTTATTGTAGTATTTCTCAATTCCTTTTAAAAATAAGAAATTCAACTTAGAAATTTAAATATTGAAACCCTCAACTTCCACTTTAATCCAACATCTAGTAAGCATAAACAAGAAACGGTATCAACAAAGCATGGTGTAAGCTTAAATCTACCCGGACATAAGCATGGGGTTAATTCCCTCTTACAAGGTTAGAAAGAGACTTACCTCGTCTCTAAGCCTACTTCCCAGTTCAATAATGCGCTCACACCCTCAAGTCGGTGCCGAATCAATCCAAAACTAATCAAATAGTATATAAACTAATTAATACATGCTCAAGAGTTCATATTCCAACTATTAAAGAGGTTACCCTCAAGCCCACGTGCCTGAATTTTAGAAAATTTTGAAGAAAGTTGTTACCCATAACCTTAGGAATATAAATATATGATTTTAACTAAGTTCCATAACTATTTTCGTGGTTAAATCTCATTTTTACCAAAATCTAGGTTTTTCATCTAAACCCATGATTTCCACCAATTTTCATATTAAAATCTACCCATAATCTATGTATTAAACTCACATTAGGTAGAAATTACTTACCTTCAAAAGCTAGGTCCAAATTCCCTCCTCAAAGGCTCTCAAATCGCCCAAGGGTGAAAGGAAATGTGTTAGAAATGACCTAAGTCCCGTATTAAATGAACCCTTCTGCCCAGCGATTTTCGCACCTGCGGTCTTGCACCTGCGGCAAATTCCTGGCAGGTGCACCTTTTCCTTACCTAGCCAGGCTCCGCATCTACGGACAAAAGGGGCCGCTTCTGCGAGCCCATCCGCAGCTGCGATCAAGCAGGTGTGCCAAAACTTCCACACATGTGGCGGCTGGGCTGCCCTCACTCTTTCGCTTCTGCGGCTAGTGGCTCTCACATGCGGCTGACCAAGCGCAGGTGCGATTATGACAGAATTGGGAGCATCAGTTGCTGCTACAAACTTCCAACTTGGTCTGAGACTCGTCTGATTGACACTCGGGGCCCCGGGAGGTCCCGCCCGAACATACCAACAAGTTTGAAATCATAAGGAGGACTCGCTCGAACTCTCGGAATGCCCGAAACAACATTAAAACTAAGAATACACACCAAAACCAATTGAATCAAACTTATGAACTTCAAGTTCTTCAATTTACGCACAATACACCGAAACGTACTTAAACTTCTCGGATTGACACCAGATTTTGCGTGCAAGTCTTAAATGACATTACGGAACTATTTCCAGTCCCGAAATTCTGTTTGGACCTCGGTATCACCAAAACCCGCGCCAAACTATATTTAAATAACTTCAAAATCCTTCAAGAACCAACTTTTGATATTAGGCGCCGAAACGCTCTCGGGTCATCCAAAACCCGAACCGAGCATACGCCCAAGTCCGAATTTATCATACGAACCTATTGGAATCATTAAATCCCGAGGTTGTTTACTCAAAATGTTGATCGAAGTCAAACTTAGCCTTTTAAGGCCAACTTAAGGAACCAAATGTTCCGACTTCAACTCGGACCCTTCCAAAATCTCAAACTAACCATCCACGCAAGTCATAAAACAGTAAAAATACATACATGAAGTCTTATCTAGAGAAACGGGGTTCTAGAAAGCAAAACAACCGGTCAGATCATTACATTGATACATCTATATAGGAATATATATCAAAATTAAATTCAAATAAGAAAGTTAAAATCTTGATACTTTTGTAACAAACTAATAACAGATGCTGAAGATTGATAATTTAAAGTAGCGCCATTCATTGCCTCCAAATTAACGAGGAGAAAGCCAATATCTGAGGGCGATCTGTAGCAGGACCTTCAAGTATTAAAAGGAATAACCAGAACTAATACATATCTACAAGAATATATCAAATACAAATTATACTCTTGTAACTAAATGTTTATGCATGGCCGTAATGTAATAGCGGTAATTGAAAACGGATAGTTTTAAGTCTCAAAATACTAGAAGCACCAGCTGCATATAAGAATGAATTATTGTGGAAGAAGTGTAGTAAAGTAAAAAAGAATAGGGTGGACGGATGGAAGAGTTTCGGGAGGAAATTAGACGTTCTTTTACAGAGTATCGATTAATCTTTTAAGTCAGCGCTGCTCAAAATATATACAATAATGAATTGTTGTAGCATGTGGGTTCCCGGCAAAAATAGAGGGAGACTATTGTTAAATTTAAATCTTTTTTTCTTTTAAGTCTTTATTTTCTTTTTTATTTTTCATTTAAGAAGGTTTTTTTTCATACTTTTTAATCAGGTTTTAACCTCCGCAAGTTTGGACAACTTGAAACTGAGTAAATAAACAGTTGGAGCTCCATTATTTTTTATGAAGTTATTTTATTTGACTAAAAATAATGGATCTATTTCTACTCTTGAAATTCACAATTGAAATACACAATTGAAATTCCACTATTTTAGTAAATTTTTATAGCTCGTATAAGAATAAAAAATAATTTATGGGAAGTATGTCGGGTGCTTCCACAACCAATTTAATCTTATATTATTTTTTCTTACCGAATTTAGCATATAACTCAAAACGTTTTAAAGAAGAGAATCGAATATTGTACACTGGGTATATAAATATTGTTGTGATACTTAATCAACTATGCGGGTGTAAACTTAAAAACATGGCTTATAAGTGTAATGTGGTGTGAGGCTTTATGTTTATGCAATAGTCTCTAATATCAATGAAGAAAATCACTGGAAGCTCCACTCTCTAGCAATAATTTTATATTTGGTAAAATTTAGAGTTTACAAATGGATGTTTCTCGAGCAGACACGTGATAGGGATGGCAGAGTGGAAATGACTCAACAAATTGTTAATACAGAATACATATGTGTTATTGATATAGTACAAATTCCCAGAACAAAAAGACCGGAGAAGTGAATTTTTAAAGCAAGGTGCCGGTTGGAAAAAGCGTCATTAAAGGAGCACCTATTATGAAAATCTCAGTATTTATTCCTAACGTTATACATCCATCCAGAGGGATTTTTATTTATCTTTAAGAGGTCTTGTTTCTTCAAATTTAACTATAGTAATAGTAACATTTGTACTCATTGTATGGACACGAAATACAAGAATAACAAAGGTTATCTCTCTTTCTCACTTTTTTCTGAGTTTTATATAAAGAAAAAGGCTATTTCCAAAGCTTCCAATTATCCTTGATTCCAGTGGAATTAATCTGAATTGTAGACTTGTTCTCTCTTAAATTATTTCTATTTTATTTCCTTTATTCTTTGTTACTTTACTAATCAAATCATCTTAATTTATGTGTCTATAAACTACGAATATACATTCAACTGCACCTTTTTACTGGTAAATTTTTTTTACAGGAACTATGCCAGGTTTGAATTTGAAGAAGAAGCTACATTAAAAAAGAGAAAGAGGAAGAAAATTTTAATTGGGAGCTTTCATGTTTTCCAGCTGTTTTGTTTTTTTTTTTTCCAGCGACGGTGCTTCTTCAAGTCCAAAAATGGACTTTAATTAAATTTCAGCCGCAACAAAATGTGAACCATAGCTTCCAACTAACCTATTCAGGATTGGATCTTTTCACTTTTTTCTTCAACAAGAACCACATACGGTGAAATCACAGTATGGTATTATAAATATTTATTGAGATAACTATGTGACAATTGAGTGGAAAATGTTAGGGTTCATGCTTGGGGCTTAAATTAGAGATTTTACTAAGGGTATTTTTGGAACTTCACCATATATTACAGTTTATCATTGTTGGGATTGGTAGGCGACGGGTGTCTCCAAAAGTGAATCACACCCGATAGTTGACCAACGTTATTCAAGGCTTGAAGTGTCTAGCTAGAAATACACTCGATCAATTGAGGTGTTTATCTCGTCTTTGTGGACAACTTAAAGAGACCGTTTATGTATTTTACCTAGTTATAATTTTTCCGATTCATTAAGAATTTGAAGCAAACCAAGACTTTTTTTTCAAATAACTTGTTTATGTCAGTAATTATATCAAAACAAAGTTGTAGCTTTAGACTTTGAGATTAACTGAAACTTTGGCTATACTCCTTTCGGTCCACTTTAAATAATTTTTTGGTCTTTTTTTGTAATCCATAATATTTGATTTTATTGGATATCAATAAGGAATTAACTTCTTCTCTCCAAAGTTGCTTTTGGAGTAAAGAGCCTGGGAGCAATGAGCAAATTAAGGTTGATATGGTCAATTTCATTATTAATTAGTGTTAAAAAGTGAATTCTTTAATATGTGCGAGAAGAGCCAAAAAATCACTTAAAGTGGACCAGATGGAGTATAATTTATCATTAATTTCGTTTGAAAGCAAGGCACTTGAAATTTGCATTCAATTTTTTTGTTCCCTTTCGAAGTGCGCAATGCACTTTGTAGACGATTAAATTTTGTTAGATTTAAATCCATAAAATTTATTGGACTATATTTTAAATTAAAATATTTCGTTCCAAATAAATATTATGGGCTAATATAATTGGATTAGTTGTATATGTTCAATATATACGGATTAATAAATAAGTCCAAATTCATTGGGCTAGCCCATTTAATTGGGCTACAAGTAATAAGCCCAAGATGTCATTTTTCTAGAGGCCCAGTTTGGTGCCACGTATCATTTGATGTTGCACGCCAAGTCAAGCGGAAGGGCCAATAGGATCGTGCCACGTGTCAAAATGACAAAGCACGCCAGGTCACATTAAAAGGCCAATGAAATCGCTCCACGTGTGCAAGTGACATGTTCTGGCCAATCAAATACGGCAATGTCACACTTCAATTTAGGGCTGCTTATCGGGCGGATTGGGCAGTTATTTACTCTTAACGGTTTGGCTTATCGGTTATCGGCTTTTAAATGTATTAATCCGTTAGCCACCCGATAAGATATCGGGCGGATTGGTATCGGTTTACCTCTTATCGGACGGTTATCGGGCGGTTTATCGGCCTAATTCTACCTATGGTAATCGACTACTAATTCTACCTACTAATGTAACTCCTTGGGTAAACTCTGGTCTAAGACAGTAAGACTAGCAAAAAAAGAGGCATTAAGTCATTAACCAAATTCATACAGAAACCCTAACAAAGAAAGATGGTGGCATCAACTATTTGTTAAGTTGTTAACAAAACCTACTATTTGTTAAGTTGTTAACAAAACCGTTAGGGTACAAAGAAACGGATGGTGGCATAACAAATAGTAGATTTTGAAACCCAACATCCGTTTCAGACATGACATCAACAAATATACACTTTGCCTTTATAAATAAAAGCTTATACTTTTGTTACTGCCAAGTGCCAATTGCCAGTCCAGTCTGCCATAATGTCCAGTTAACGACTTAACGTCCATTTTGTTACTGGCTTAC
>ML371485.1:0-35992 GCA_005239525.1 Nicotiana knightiana | reverse complement strand
CCTAACATTGTCTGAAAATATCTGTCTGAGGGTGAGGCCTGAACGCCCTTTCCCTTGTCTTCATTCTTGAGAGTTGTTGGTCTCATGTAAAGGTATAACATATTTATTACTTGAGCTTAATTTTTAATCTATTCAACTGATCTGCTAAGTTATTATCTTTTCCTTTGATATGTTCAAATATGAGGCTATAAATTGATATATTATCAATGAAATTTAACCATCTTCTTCTACTAGTATTTTTTTCATTTATTTTTTGGTGAAACTTAACTATGGCTTCACAATCAGTTCTTATTAATATTTCTTGTTTGTTTAATATATATAATCTGAAATTATTTAACCCATATATCACAACTAATATTTTTGCATCTATACTACTCATATTTCCTTTTTCTTTATATTTATCACTTTGATAAGCACATATTTTTTCTGTGCTTTTATCACTATACTTATTGGATTTGGCTTTTAAGACCGCTCCACATCCTTTAAAACTTCCATCTGTTTCTATAATTAAGTAATCTGATTCTAATGGAATGTTTAAGTCAGGAATTTATTTTATTTTTTCTTTAATTTTTTGTACTAATTTTATATCTTCAGTATTAAAATGTCTTTGTCCTGTAGAGTCTGTCTTAGCATATAGAAGTCCTGCTATTTTTCATAGATCCTTTATAAAATTTCTTGCATAATTTACTATACCTAGGAACCTTTGTAATTCCTTAATATTGTCTAATTTATCTGGCATCTCTAAAGTCTTTTTAGCGATATAAGGTTGTAATTTAATTTTCCCATCTCCTAAAATGACTCCTAGAAAATTTATATGATTTTTACATAATTCCATCTTCTTTTTACTAATTATTATTCCATTATCTACAAATAATCTAAATATTGTCTGTAGATATCCTAAGTGCTCTTTAATATCTTTACTAAATACTAATATATCATCGACATATACCAGAACAAATCTTTTATATTCTCCAAATATACTATCCATTTTTTGTTGAAAAATTGGCGGTGTTGTCTTTAATCCAAACGACATTACCAGTCATTCGAAGTGCCCTTATGGACAAGTAAACGCTGTCCATTTTATACTTTCTTCGTGCATTTTTACTTGCCAGTATCCTGATTTACAATCAAATTTACTGAATATCCTTTTCTCTTGTATTCTATTTATTAGTTCTATTTTATCTGGTAACTTATATCTATCTGTTCTAGTATTGTCATTAAGTCTTTTGTGGTTTATTACTCTCAAATTGAGAGTGGAATCATTTATTCCCTGTCATTTTTCTTCTTTATTTATTTTTGTCTTGAATTCTTTTTCTATACATAAGATGCATCCTTTTAGGTAACATGACTTACATTTTTCTCTTCTATACCTACTAGGATACCATTTACATATAAAACACCGATTACTATCTAACCCTTTATTTTTTTCAAAATCATGATTACATTCTTCGGATATGTTTATTAATGTATTTGCTTGTATTTCTTCTAAACTTAGTTTTTCTAATCTTCATTTATTAATTCTTCTTCTTCTGACTCTAATGAGTCTATATGAGTTTTTCTTCTATATCTACACTTACTATAGAGTATATACTTTCATTATCTGACATATGTTCGTCTACATTTATTAAAGTTTCCTGAAAATCTTCTATTAGTTGTGAATTTCTTATTTTATTATTAATTCTTTTCGGGCATATATTGGCTAAGTGTTCTACACTTCCACATGTAAAACATTCTAGTTTGTTTTTATAATTTCTTTCTATTCTATATTTCCTAACATGTCTGTTTCTATCTAGGTATGTTTTTTTAGCTGATGATTTTCTAAGATAATAATTTTTTCTATTATATCCCTTGTTATATTGCGGGTTATTTCTATATTTTCCCTTTTTTTATTCATTCCTATCATAGCTTTGGGTTGTATATACGGTTGACTTACAAAAACTCATATTATTCCGTTTTAGTTGATTTTGTATTTGTATATTAGTACATTTTTCTTGTAACATTTTCATTATATATTGTATTTTATGTCCTATAGACCATTTTGCATTTGGGTTTTGTATTACCGTCTCTTTCATACCATCGTTCTTCTATTTCTCTGCCTAGAACTCCTGGTAATTTATTAAATAATTTTTTTACCTAATTCTTGATCAAACGCATTTCCACTAATAGTACAATAATAAAAATAATCATTGTGGAATTTCTTTATATGAAACCAACTGCTTATACTTAATTGTTCTAACTTTATTAAAGCATTTTTTTTATAATACTACTAATCAACTATTTGGATCTTCTCCCATAATTAAACTATGTATTTTGTTTGTAAAATTAATTATAAGGATTTGGTCCCATTGCTATTAAAGCCTGAAATTCTTGTGAGAATTCTAACTTACAAGCTTTCCATAATTCTCCTAAGAAAGTTTCCATATATTTATACATTGTTTATGTATCTGTTTCGTGGTAGGTTTTTATATAGTCTGCTACTACTATTCCTTTCCAAAGGTCTATTATTGAGTTCCACATTTGTGGGTCATGGGCCACTATATTTCATATTTTACCTTTACTTCCTCTTTTTTGTAGTCTTATGATTCTTCTATAGGCATCTTTTTTCCTGATGATTTTGCATTTTCTATTTCTATTTCTTGACCCAATCTATATACCCTTCTTCTAGGTACATTCTCGTACTAGTATCTACTGTACTTTGATGAATTGTTCTCTGAAATGGGCTAGGACTTGAACTAGTTGATTCCATTAATTCTTTTAAACTTATGAAATATTCTATCTCTGTTTCTTCATAGCTATCCTTTATTTCTTCTAAAATTTTATCAAATTTTTCTAATCTTCTTTTTTGTGAAATATTTTCTGATCTATATCCCCAATTGTCCTTTCTTAATTCGCATTTCCTAAAATCTTCTTCTGTTTCACTCAGAGTTAAACTTCTGAGTTTACATGCTTTACATGTAAAAGTCTTGTCTTTATTTTCTCTAACTAATATCCTAGCTTTTTCTAATGCTTTGTCTACTTCGAATTCATCTTGTATTATTTCAATATTCATACATTCACTGTCTTCTACCGTACTTTCTGTTCCATCATTTACTCCCCTATGGGTGGTATAATTATAATCAGTGAACCTTATTGAAGTTTCTCCCCTAGAATTTGTATACATCAAATGAGATTCTGGTATTAATATTTTTGATTTTGCAAAGTCCTCTAGATTCCATTCTAATCCTGCATATTCTTCAGGGTCTATTTTGATGGGTTTTATTAGTTTTATTCCTTTATTTCCCATTACTTCTACTACATCATCTACCTTAATTTTAAATTTTGTATTACTATTTGTTGCCATTTTTTCTATAAATCCTACACATATTAATAAATTATTTCCGTTATTCATTTCTTCATATCCTTTAGTTTGTATTCCTATTTAAATATTTTTTTCGAATTCTACTAAGTTTATCATGAAATCTGGGCTTATATAGAATATTCCTCCATTATTTGTCATATCTACTTCTGTTAAAACTATTATAGATTTCTTTTGGTGAGACCATCTATCATCATACACTACAACCAATACCTTAGATCCTAAATTTTTCTAGTTAATCCTTTTAATCATATTACTATTAATCACATATGCATCAAATTCTTTTTGTAGTTTTTTATTTGTCTTACTGATTCTGAGTTGATTAAATTTATTGTTGCAACTTTGTTTCCTATAACTGATAATTGTTCTTCTCTGTAATGTCTGTGTAATTGCGAATTATTCGAAAAATATCCTACGTTATATAATGCTTTTGGGTTGAGTAGTCTCAATTGATTTTGTTAAAATATTTGTATATCTGTATCTATGTCTATTATTTCGTCTAATTGTTGTTCTTCTTCTTGTTCTTTCCTAGTTAGGATTCTTGTTAGCATATTATTACCTATTCTGTTGTCTGAGAAACTTACTCTAGGTCTTACTTCATTTGTTGTTCTTGTCCTACTTGAAAAAAGGTCCATTTTTAGGCTTCCTTAGTAATTTAAGTTTTTCTTTTTGGGGTGTTATTTCTACCTTTTTTAATTGTTCTATTAAATCTTCTACCTCCCTATTCTTTGGGTTTTCTATTTCGGTTTTTAATTCTTTGTCCTTAATAATTTTATCTAATTTTTTATTAAGTTCTAAGAGTAATGCTATTATAGTATTATTTTATTTTATTTGTATTTGATCCGATTTTCCTTGAGGAACGTATTCTGTAAGTCCTTCTGGGCTAGACTGAAAATTTTTCTGTTAATTTTAATACTTTCTCGTATTCGTGTCCTAAATCGTTCATGAAAGAGAGATTTTTTTTATTGTCTCTAGTATTTCTTTTAAGGTGCTTATCTCACTTGTTGATACTTCTACTTGATGCTTTATTTTTTCTATTAATTTGGTTGTTTGTACTTCTAATTCTTTAGGTTTTCTGTAATAGTTTTAACCACTTTTTCTATCTCGTTTTTAGTGGGAATTTTTTCGAGGTTAAACTTATTATTTAAGAATTGTATTTTTCTGTCTATCTCTAGTTCTTGAGACTTTAAGTAATCAAAATTTTGTTCTAATTTTTCTAAAGTCTTTCTCTGTTTAATTTGTAATGATTCTACAATTTCTAGTGTTCTTAGTATGCTTTTATTATTTTCGTGAGATTATTCGCTAAGGTTAATTATTAAATCTATCAACGTAATTGTATTGTTTATCTTCTGTATGTAATATATGTTCTCCACAATTAAAATTACACTTTATAACCGAATTATCTTAATATTCTATATTTCTTTTCTGGATGTATTTTAGATCTAAATATTCTAAATTCTTTAATCTATCTATTTTGATTAGCCTAATGGTATCCAAATTTTCTTATTCTTCAAAAAATTTATTTTTTGATTTTTCAAATATATTTCACCTTCTATATATTGTAATTTCCACTCTAAAACAGATATAAATACTACGTTTTATTATATAACTAGGTTCTGTATTAGTTATTAAATCAGATAGGATTGGTCCGACCTACTGGATAAAATAAAACAAATCCATTGATGAGAAGAAGAAGAAGATGTTAGGGATTTTTAAATCCGCTAAAAAAACCGCTTCATAGACTTGGCTATAAAAGGGGGGCAAGATTGAAGAAGGAAGACACAACAACAAGAACAATATCAGCAACATCTCTCTCAAGAAAAGCTCCAAACATCCTCTTCTTCTTCTCATCACCCAACATCCAAAAATCATGTATTATAACACCTATCTAAGTTATATATTCCTTAGTAGTTCTTATATCAAGGTTATAAAATAAATAAAATTGTATGATTCAAAGTGCAAGTTTTTAGTTCTCAACTTCAGTAAAGTTTTTCAGGTTTTCCGAAAGGGAAATCCCTCTCCTGTAAACATGTAAGTTACTGTTTTTATCTAAATTATGTTTCTGGATACTACCCTTGTTTTTACAGCTTTATATTTATATATGTATTTATGCTAGTTTGTGAATATTCTAAAAATCACTCTCAGTATATGGTTATCTTTCCAGCTTCTTAACAATTTTGATGGATTAACTTATAAATTCCTAGGAGATACCGGTTAAAGCTAAACCCAACAAATTATCACAAGGGTGATCAAATGGGTATATATATTTAACTGTGGCCAAGGTGAGATTAAAGAAAAAAGTGTTAAGAAAAGATTTCACTTCTTTAAAAAGTTAGAAAGAAGAGATGCACAGAGGATTAAAAAAAAGTATAGAAGGGGTAATAATTCTCAGTTCATAATTTTTGATAAGCAACATAATAGCATGTCTACAGATTTTCGAGGGAGAGTACCGAGTAGGATTTTACAACATAAGAATTACACAAAATATTTTTACCACAAAATTTTACCTTATTTACCGTCGGTAATTTACGAGCATCTTTCTATCTATCTATCTATCTATCCATCTATCTATATCTATCTATATATCTATATCTATATATATATGGGTCTCGCTAACATAGTACATGAAGGTAGTATGTTAGCACCCTACCCACGTTCGAATTCCCATAAATGTCCCTCCGCCTCAATAAGCTCTTAGGCTTTTTTGTCTTTTCACCCAAATTCTCCTAATTCACTTAATACCCTAAAAATTATATTTTCAAGACCCTCTCGCTAAATCGCGCTATTCACTGACATAATTGGCAGGAAAAAAAGGGACCAAGCAACCATTGCTCTTCTATGAAATTCCAAGGTTATATATGGGTCTTGCTAACTAGTGCATAATGGAGGTGAGCATATAGTATTTTAATACTTTTTCATTTGTTTATCAAATTTTGGGGTAAAAGTACTTTTTACTTTTGAAATAGAGGTGTCCAATGATTAAAAGAAATTTAGTTTTATATTTGCTTTGTGCCTTTCGATTTGCTTCTTGCTTTTTGATTTATAACACAAATTTATAGTTTCAATGAACTGATTCTATAGTTGGATTACTCAATGTTTTGACAAAATTATTTCTTTTGATGGAATTAAAAAATACAGATTTTTAACAGTACCGGTGATTCAACAATAGGAGTTTCAAGAAGCCATTGTGCATGTGGTGATATTGGGTGCTTTATTAATGAAGATACAGTTGTAAGAACTACTACAACTTCAAATGAAGAACTTAGAAAAGAGAATGTTATTGATTTTCTCGACGGTGATCTACCAATAGGAAAGGTGTTTGATAGTGATGATGAAGCTTACAATTACTATATGAATTTTGCTAAAAGTTTTGGTTTTTCGGTTAGACGTGATCGCCATTTAAGAAGTGCAGAGCATCCTAGTGAGATACGCCTTCAACCTTCATCCTTTTTACGCTTTTCGTCATATTTCTGTCATCCATAGGGAGCTCAAAAAAATATGCGAACTCTACCAAACACGACCAACATTGGCGCAAAATGAAAATAAAGTCCTGGAATTTAAGGACGGCGGCAGGAAGAAGAAAACATAATAGATCTGCGTCCTGAAGCAGATCTTGAAAATATATTTTTAGGGTACTGAGCCATACTTTTGTATCATTTTATTTGAAGTACTGAACTAGAAGATTACCTCAAAAAGTGGTAATACAAATTCACACAACTCCAAAATTGGTAATAGTTCTTAGTATTAGGAAGAAAAGGAAAAAAAAACAGAACAGAGAGAAGAGAAGTGGTGTGGAGGGAGGACTAACTAACTAGATGGGGAAAGAACATGACTTGGCATTAGTGTTTTATCTTCAAGGACAACAATACTCTTTTTATTTGTGCGTTGACATCGCATCATTAAGGGTATTTTAGTGAAATCAAAAGTGGGTACAATGCTAACATACTACCTTCATGTAGTATGTTAGCAAAACCATATATATATTTGAATGTTGCATGAAAGTTGAAAAATAGTTGTATAATGTTTGAATCGTTGTATAAAATTTGTATTTAAGTTATCAGTACAATATATTTATATAAAGTTATTGATATGTATCAAAATTGTATTAAGAGAGAAAATTTTGATTGGAAATTTTACAGAGGAAGAAACACACACCACATACAAAATATATACAAATCAAATATAAAATATACAACAAGACATATTGTATAAATTTTGTATGAAAATTGTATTTAAGTTGTATGATATTGTAGGTGCATTTTAGCTGGGTAAAAATAATGTCTGAAAGTTGTAGATAAGTTGTTAATAAGTGTATACTATATAAATAGATGTATGAAATTTATTTTTAGTATGTATGTTGTTGTAGTTATATCAATTTGTATTAAATTTGTACGAAATTTATTTTTAAATTTGTATGTTGTTGCACCATCAAATTCTATAATAATAATTGTAAGTACGATGTATCCATTTTAGTGGTGATTTAAATAGGTTCATTAATTTGTGATAGATTAGTGTATTGTGTAAGTTAACCAATCAAGTGAAGAAGAATACTTTACTAGCCCCGCACGATAGTTATTAACCTTGTGAAATTTTTGGACAAATTTTGATACGTATCAATTTTATGTAAAAATATAGTATTGATAACTTAAATACAAATTTTATACAACGATTCATACATTATACAACTATTTTACAATTTTCATACAATATTCAATAAAAATATATGTAACTCCAATAGAATATGATTTACATATAATTATACTACAACTTTACTACAATTTCGTAAGTCTATGGTATGTCATGTGTTCTTCTTCTTCTTCTTCTTCTTCGAGTTTCAATATGAAATTCAGCCAAAATCAAGTCTAATCTTCATCAAACACCCTCAAAATTGAGATATAAACTACAAACAATATTCTTAATTGTTTGCAACAACACCCAATCCAAACAAATAATAGTTTTTGAAATCCAAATTAGAATTCAAAGCTTCAAAACTTTTTAATGTTGTCAATGGTGGAGAGTCAAACACTTGAATACTAAAAACTCTTTACTACTCTTCGTTGAGGAGAATTTTCATCCTACTCATTTCATCCAACTTTGGACAGTATTACAATGCTTCAACATAGCCATTAAATGGAAAATCCAATCATCTTCAAAGAGTTCAATACAAAATTTAATTTGTGACTGGTTCAGGTATATTGTAGCCAAAGTTTATCGTTCTGAGACTCATAACCCACTTGATGTTCAAGCCAATCTTGCCAATCATTCAAGTTATTCCAACAACTCAGCACTAGAATTGTATACTTCGGGCCTACACTTTTTCGATAAGGAGAGTTGTTATTGCCACCATCATATACTCAAACATGGTTAACACGTTGTTTCCTTTAGCTACGCCTTTTTCCAATCAAAGAATCCCCTAATTTAAGGCACTAATAATGGATTGAGAGCCTTTTAAAATGAAATGTATATAATGTAAGTAATCCTCGTTTTTGGGCGGGTAATATACAAAATTAGGACAATTTTGGTAAACAAGTTTCAAATATTTTATAGGAAGGAAAAAATCCCTTGTTTCTTCAGTGTAAAAAGTCTACGCACCTTTGCGGCCTACTTACGTCGTAAAAATAGCACGAGCTAGCCAGTTTTCGGATTGGTCATTCAAAAATAGCCAGCATTTACAAAATCATTGAAAAATGGCCACTACTTTACTGCAACACGAAAAGTTCCAGCGTAATATACTGGAGATCAGTGCACCTTTATATGAATTTTCAGCACATTACGCTGGAACTCCAACACACGGAAAGTTCCAGCATAATATACTGGAGATTGGAACACTTGTGTATGAATTTCCAGCATATTATGCTGGACCAATATATTATACTGAAACTCCAGTATATTATGCTGGAAGTCCAGTATAATATACTGGAGTTCCAGTATACTATACTGGAGTTCCAATATACTTATGTTGGAACTCCAATATAATATAATGGAATTTCAATATATTATACTGGAGTATTTTTCGGATTTTGAACAGCATTTTCGTTTAAAAATATCTTTATATGAAAGATGGCTAAATTTGAATTACTTTTGAAATTTTGACTATTTTTGAACAACCACCTATTTTTGAATTTCTCCCAATTAGGTCGGGTGGGGCATTCTTAAGAGCACTTATATTTTGCCTCCTTTAAGAAAGTTTTTGCTTTTTAGCCATTCCACAGGTTTTTTCTTCTCTTTCTCCCTGTTCTTTCGTTTGCATCTTTTTCTACTACTTCATTCTTCTGCATTTTCTTCTCCTCCTTTGGAGAAATTTAAAAATACAATTTCTGTAATTATTTTGCTTGAGCTTCAAAAAAACTTGTTGAAGAAAATAAAAAATGGGTCAATTAATTTTTGAAGGTTCAAGTTGAATCTAACCATTGATAATTATTGAAATTGATATTAGAAGGTTGTATCAAATTTGAAGTCTTTTGGCATTGATTTGGGTTAATCTTGATGCAAAACATGATGGTGAATTTTTTCACAGGATTTTTGTAAATTAGTTATGGCGATGGTCAGAAATTACGTCCAATTACAGTGTTTGCCAGGATTTTTACAAATTAATTATATAACGATAGTCAGAATTTTTGGTCAATTATAATGATTGCTTGGGTTTTTGCAAATCAATTATGACGATGGCCAGAATTTGCAGCCAATTATGACAATTGATCAGAAAATCTAACTATCGCCATAAGACAAGAAGTTTTAATGCGCATACTTCAAAATATTATCGGAGATTATTTTTGTGTCCAGAACCAAAATGATGTACATTTTGACACAAATAATAAAATAAGTGGAAAAAAAAAGAACGATTATATTATGTATAACATTTAAAAATTGAGCGTTATACATTAACGGTAGCTGTGTAATTTTTGGGCGTTATACTGCAAAAAATTGACTATGTCAGTATAGCGCCCAAAAAATGGAGGCTATACATATATTTCTTAGTAATTCTGTTTTTTTTTTTGCTGGATACAATAATTCAAATGCGTATAGCGCCTAGTTTTTGGCGCTATACATAAAATTAAAAAAAATCCCGGCTAGCCATTTCCTATATAAAGAGGTTAAGATTGTAAGAAAACTCATTCAATCTTTTTTTTAAGTCTCGTTCAAACATTTCTTGCTGTTAAATTCTCCAGCATTTTTTCATTATGTCTGAAGAGCGTAGAATAAGAGTTTCATTATATTAGGGGGGTTGAGGTTATGATGGAGAATAACTCCGTGGGGTACAGTTTACCTGCACAGTGTCATATTAAATTGCCACTTACAATGGAGTACGATAAATTGATATTGTTGTTATGCAAAAAAATGAGTGTGAGGAAACGTTCACTGATTCTTAAAGTAATCGGAAGATATCCGTATTCCTTCACTCTGCAAGGGGTTGCTTTTTACTCGGAGTTTAACATCAACGATGATGAAACTTTGAGTGATTTTCTGAGGACTCCGGATGAATGCCGGGAATTTCTTGTAATCACAATGTTGAAGATGTACGTCAAGGTCGAAGACGTTCCCAAAAACGAGGTAGCGCGTAGTAGGGATAACCCCCAGTCATCGGGTGATTATTCTAGAGCAATTTTTGCCGGACAGGTTCTGGATGAAAGAGTTTTCCTTGATTTAAACTTATCACCGCCGGCGAATGAGCAGCGAGAAAATAATTTATATCATGCTTTCCATAATTCACAAGACGAGAGGTAAACTTCAATTTTTATTTGTGTTAATTATGTACATTTTTGGTGTATTGAATTTGGATTAACGCTCATATATTTAACAGGGGGTATCGACCAGATATGAATTTTACAAGTGGTCCATCCGGTAGTCATTACCTAATTGAAAACGTCTATCATGGAATTTCATCACATTACGACTTGTAAGTGAAGTGATATAGCTATATGGAAAGTATTTATTAATTTCAATAGCTTATATTTTTGTTGGTTGTGCAGTGAAAACCAGCAAGTTGAACCATCCGTACTCACTCAATTGCCCGAAAACGACGTATTAAATCGGGATCTGGCATATGCACAGAGTGAGGAAGAGAACAATGATTATGACAACAATGCCGATGAATCCGAGGATGAGACACCTTTTCCTCGTGAGGATGGTGATGAGGAGGATGAGGAGGAAGGACCTGATTTGAAGAGAGGGTATGCTTCAAACCCTCCCCCCTAGACGAAGAGTGTACGAGTTTGAAGTGTCGTTTCATTCAAAAGATATTCCTTAATAACTTTCCAAGCATGCCGGATGTGGAAGCTCTCACAAGGGATTTTGATGAAATTCGAACAGCAATGTGGGATAAGTCTAGACCAATGGTGCTTGCAAAGGGCATGCTTTTTCCTGATAAAGCGCGCGTAAGCAAGGCTTGTAAAATGCACAACGTAAAAGAGTGTCGTGAGATGTAGGTATGGGAGTCAAGTCCGTTGGTATACAAGGTTGTTTGTCGCATGTAGTTTTGGCCATGTCATTGGATGTTGCGTGCGACCAAGAAGAAGACAGGCCTGTGGAAAATGGGTAAATACATTCCCACCCGNTCCCACCCACACATGCGAAATGGACACATTCAACGGGAATCACTTCAACTTGGATATTGACTTGATTTCTCTTGTACTTATTCCGCACCTCGAAGCGTCCATAAGGTATAAAATCAAAGAGTGCATTACATCAGTGCACCAAGAATATGGCCATACCATTACCGAAAGAAAGGCATTTCTCGGGCGCAAACGAGCGTTTGAAATTGTCTACGGTAACTGGGATAAGTCATTTGCATCTCTGCCAAAGTACATGGCCGCACTGCAGCACTTTAACCCCGGGACGGTTGTTGAATGGAAGCTTGAGCGGAGTTCGGGAAAACCAGAATATATATTCAATTACGTGTTCTGGGCATTTAAACCAGCAATTGATGGATTTTCGCATTGTCGGCCCGTAATATCCATAGACGACACTCATGTCTATGGAAAGTATGATATCAAGCTATTGATAGCCGTGGCAGTAGATGCTAATGGACATATATTTCCTATAACTTTTGCTGCTTGTGCCAATGAAAGCACAGAGACGTGGACGCTGTTTTTGAACCACTTGAAAGAGCACGTTGTCAAACAACATTCCGGTATTTGTCTAATATTTGATCAACAAGTTGGTATCTTAAGTTCTGTAGAGAACTTGCCTGCATGGCAAGAACCTTATGCATACCACCATTACTGTGTGAGGCACTTTAAGGCCAATTTCCAGAAGGCATATCCCAACAAGGATCTACATGATCTGATGTGGATGGTGGTAATAGACCACCAACAACATAAATTTCGGAGGCACATAGAATCTATCAGGCAAGAAGAAGAGGCAGCCTATTGTTGGTTAATGCGACATCACCCTGAAAAGTGGACTTTGCATGCGGAATGTGGCAGACGATGGGGAATTCTGACTACAAACGTGTCAGAGTCTTTCAACGGGTTATTGAAGTCGGCAAGAGGATTGCATGTCACAGCCATGGTGCGGAAGTTCTCTAGAGCTGAAGTTTTGTCTTTGTAACTGGGGAACTTCAGCCCCGTATGCTGAAGTTGTTGTCATTATAACTTGGGAACTTCAGCTCTTGTAACTGGAAAACTTCAGCTCTAGAGCTAAAGTTTTGTCTTTGTAACTGGGGAACTTCAGCGTCGTATGCTGAAGTTTTGTCTTTATAACTGGCGAACTTCAGCTTAACTGGTGAACTTCAGCTCAGCGAGGGAAATGTGAGCTGAAATTATTTAAAAAGTGGATATAAATTAAAAATTTAGAAAAAACAGGTATAATTTAAATGAGGACGACCAAATAAGATGTCTCGTGTAATTTTTACTCGAACCTTCGTTGGCCCATTCAAAACCCAATCTTTCAGCTAACTGCCACGTTTTTATGAGTCATGAACCGGATGCTATAATGATGGACCCCACAACTAAAACACATAAAGTAAGTTTCGTGTGTGTCTACGTTTATCATCCGCAGCGGCTTCTCGAAGAAGTTAGAAGTTAGAACCACATAATATAGCACCACTTGGCTGAAAGTGCAAATAGGCAAAAGCACTTTATATTGGGCGTTTGGACATAAGAATCCTAAAATTCCAAAAAATAAAAAAATAATATTTAAAATTTAAAGTTATATTTAAACATAAATATAATTTTAGGTTATTTTTGAAGTTTTGCTACTGATTTGAACGAAAATTTAAAAAATAGTTTTTTTGAGGTTTTTAACTTTTGAAAAATTTCTAAAATACATCTGTAAATTGAAAATTGAATGAACAAAGCCATAATTTCGAAGAAAAGTGAAAATTTTTTGAAAAAAAAAGGGATTACGTCCAAACGGGCTCATAGAACGAATAAAAATCTAGTGCGTAAATAAACACAAGAGTTCTGAAAAAAACACAAAACAAAAGCAGCAAAGAAACGTTGAAGCTTGTTATGAATCTCATCATAGTGCTACTCCTCCCTGTATTCTTAGGGATTACGCCACATTCAAACGCTGATGAATCCTCCTTCGATGTTCGTAAACACCTTGCCACTGTATCCAGGTTTCTCTCTGATCAATTATTTTGAAATTCGTTACTCTCAAGGATAAATTTGATCCTTGATATGGAATTAGGGCTCTAAGTTTGTGCACTGCTTTATCTACGTGTCAATTTTCAGTTTCTGTCGCAAAGTTTAGTGTTTATCTGAGTGCTCGATAGAAGTCGGTTATTAATGCAGTTGGCGTTTTCATTTGCTGCTTTGAATTGTTCTATTGATTACTACTTGTTTATTGGTTTTTTTGGACAGGTATAATGTTGCCAAGGACATATCAGCGAATTCATTCGTATCTTCTGAAATTCCAGATCAATGTACTCCTCTTCATTTGAATCTAGTGGTAAGTTTTTGTTAGATGTTGTTTTCCTTGTTCCAATTTTATTTAAATTCAGATGATTTTTTTAATTACGGAAATACATACCAGTACTTGTATTTTCTGTAGTGCGATTAAACAACAATACAGTGTAACCCCACAAGTAGGGTCTGCAGAGGGCACTATGTACGCAACCCTTACCTCAACCATGTGAAGGTAGAGAGGTTATTTCTGATATACTCTCGGCTCGAAAAAAGCATGGAAAGGAAAAAAATCAGCAGAGCAGTAGCTGAAGCAAAAGAAACAAAAGTTGTAGTGGGATTACTCGAAAGCTATCAATAGCGGAGCTAGAAATCTTAACAAGGAGATTCAAAATATTGAAACCTGTGATACAAAAAATTTGAACTACCTCACTTATGTTTCATAATATATGAAAAAGGTAATTTTTACTCTATTTGAGTAGTATGATTTTCCAACGAAGGGGATGCAATTGAACCCCTTCCTTGGTTGTGGCTACGCCGCCTGGCTATTATTGCCTAGCTGAAAGCTGCAGGAGATTGATTTGATTTTCATGTTATTATTTGGAACAATAAGAGCATGGAAATTATTAATCGCATTATATTTAACTGACGTTTATATGTGGAAATATATGCAAACACATTGAGGATTGAACTATATATTACTAGTGTTTAACTCTAGAAGCATATCTAGGGGTTTATGCTAACATATGTATTGGGGGGTTTCCTAGCGACTATATACTGGCTTTTGGTACCAGCTGAAGTCTGTCTGCACCATACCACTAAAGGAAGAAGATTTCATACTTTTCAAATGAGAACCTACTGTGTAGCTTAAAACAGAAGGGAAAGCCGAATCCAATATTGCTAACTAAGTGTTCTAGAATTTTCGTGGAAGAATTTTAGAGGGAGAATAACTCACTGATTTTCACTCACTACACCATTCTCTTCTCCTTCTTGGAGTTCAAGAGTAAATTTTTGCTGAGCCCTTTATGAATTTATTTTTCATTTACAGAACTCTGTTTGCTCCCTCCGTGTTCATTGGAGATACTTCTATACCACTTGAGTATTATTTTGGCACTTTACATACTTTGGATTCTCTCTCTCAAATTTTATGATGGCGGAGACAGAGACATGCGAGCTCCACAAAGATTTGAAGTTGAAGTATTTGATGGAAATCTGGCTGATGATAAATTTAAATACTTTGGCTGGCATTTCTGAAGTAATGCTTTGTTCGAAAGAGATTCAAAGATAATTTGTTGTAAATTGTAATCACTTTATCTTTCTTTGACAGGCAAGGCATGGCACTCGTGCACCAACAAAGAAAAAGATAAGGGAGTTAGAAGCCTTGGCTGTTCATTTGGAAGTCCTTGTACGCGATGCAAAAGTAAAGAAGCAGTCTTTGGAGAAAATTCCGGCTTGGTTATTGGGGTGGAGCTCTCCTTGGAAAGGAAAATTTACAGGTGGAGAGTTGATCAGTGAAGGAGAAGATGAATTATATCATCTTGGAATCAGGGTTGGGGAAAAATTTCCAAACCTTTTCAGTGAGGAATACCACCCAGATGTATATTCAATCAAGACTACCCAGGTTGATAGATTGTCTTCTTACTTTCTTTATATTAGTTTCTTACTTCTTTATATTCAGTCAAAGCATGACTAAAGTCATCCTTCCTCTCCTCGGATCAATAATAGTCAAAGAATTTTTGCAACCAATTAAAAAAATCTAACATGCCCACAGTAGTTGAAGCTCTAAAGGACGTCATGGGATATCTTATCATCTTGTCACTAAAAAACGGATATCTTATCATCTTATGAGCTCAAGGACTTTTGGTCCTATGACTTGCAATTTGCCTTGTGTTCATTTTCTGGCTTCCAGTGTTTATGTGTAACAAGTTTGCACACAGATGATCTCCGAATAAACAGATAGCAGGGATTTTTGTAGAAGCTTTTGTCCATCCTGTTGCCCTCGCCAGGCACTAACATGGCTTTAGAAGTTGCAGCCAAGCATCTTTATTGACCAACCAAAGCTCATCTTAAGTTTCACATATTTAAGTTATACATCGAGAATTCAGATGCTTTACAAGCATTTTGATTGCATTATATTAGAACTTATATGCATTTTTCTTTCGTACAAGGATACCTTTGTTTTTAATGGTTGCAGTCTTTTAATTCCATGTCAAATTCTTGTTACCTTTCCCAGTCATAGTGACTTCAATAATCATGCATATATATATAGGTTCCTCGAGCATCAGCTAGTGCTGTGGCATTCGGGATGGGGCTATTTAATGGAAGAGGGAAGCTTGGGCCAGGAAGGCATCGAGCTTTTGCTGTTACCAGTGAAAGCCGTGCAAGTGACATAGTTTTGAGATTTCATGATTGTTGTCAAAGCTACAAGGTATGAATACAAATTCATCTGCTTATATGGTGGAAATTTCCTGTGTGAATGAAATCAAAGATTAGCTTTCGTTCATGCGTTTAACTAGTTAATGATTACATTAAAGCTGGGTAACTTTTTTTGTAAGCTGGGTAACTCAGAGTACATATCGTTACATTCAGTATGGCTTGATGTTGGCTAATGTTCACAATTTTATGTCATGGAATGAACCCCCTCTCCTAAAACAGCAATGTTAAATATCTCCTAAACCTGTAAAGGTAAAAAGAGACTGTTTAAACTGGGTCTGAGGGAGTAGGAATGGATATATTAGGAACTTATTATTGAAAATTTTGATGGAACACAACTCATTTTTGGGTTAAGTTATTTAAGGCGGTATGAAAAAATTAAAAAGTCTAATGCACACAAAGTGAAATCTTTCATCCATTTATCGACAAAGTGCTAAGTCGCTGATTTTTTGGAAAAAAAAATAAAGGAGAAAAGGTATGAATTGTGTGTCAAAATATACTACATTTCAGCTTCTGGAAAGGGTGGTCTGTATAGTAAACTATTGCTACCTCTTTTTTCTTGAAGTAACCACCTGTGTAGCTACCTCTTTTTTCTTGAAGTAACCACCTGTGTAATCTCTCCTTTGCCTACTCCTTTTTGTTGATATGGGTGTTATCTGATCTACGGAAGGCTTAAGCAAGACTTACAGATGCAAACTTATTTCATTCTTTCCTTTTTTTGTTTGGTTTTGGGAGGAGATATCCATTTTCTGATTGTTTGATTGGCGAGCTAAGTGAGCAACAAAATTATGATATCTTCATTTGGTTGCAGGCTTTTAGAAAAAGTCAGGAGCCAAATGTAGACAAGCTCAAACAACCTATTTTTGATGAAATTACTCGTGAATTAGTCAGGCAATATGAGCTTAATTTTACGAAACAAGATGTATCTTCTTTATGGTTTCTCTGCAAACAGGTTGGTATACACTATTATTGTTCTGATGAGTGCTAAAGCATGTCTACTTTTTTCTAATCTAGATCTTCTTTTCTAAATGACTTCTCCCGCAGGAAGCATCCTTGTTGAATATCACCAATCAAGCTTGTAGTCTGTTCAGTCCATCTGAGGTACTTTTTGCTCACCCTGTTCTTTTATTTCTTCGTTCATTTTCCTCTCTGGCCTTTCCCTGGTTCCCGCTGATCTTCTCTCTGCTTTCTTTTCCTGGTTTTTTCCTCTTTTTCTGGGTGAAATAGGAAATATTGTTTTTTCTTTTGGGGGGGGGGAGGGGGGGGGGGTGAAGGGTAGGTTCTAGGTTCCCAGGTTGGATTTCTAGTTAGTTGTTGGCTCCTGTATTAAGCTCTCTTTTTGTTTTTATTGGGTCATAACATGGAACTCGGGGAGAGGGTGAGAGATCTGGCTAACTTCTTTGATGTTTGCTTGAAATATAAGATGTACTTGTTGTGCACCATGTATTTTAAGTACATCTTCAACTTTTCGTTTATATGGAATGTTGGAGCTTTCTTGTTGCCATCCATGGTCACTGACAAGTTCACATTTTAGGTTTCTTTGTTGGAGTGGGCTGATGATTTGGAGTTGTTCATTCTGAAAGGCTATGGTGATTCACTAAATTATCGAATGGGGGTGCCACTGCTTGAGGATGTTGTTTACTCAATGGAACAGGCAATTAAGGCTAAAGAAGGTAATACTGGTCCAACTAGTTTTTTTTTCTATCAGCTGGGGGTTAAATAGTTTTGTCCTGAGGTATGAATGTCTTATTCTTCCATTGTTGCTGCTATAGGGTCATTAAGGAAGAGATAGTGAAGGGTGTAACTGATTCTAACTCCTTATTCCTTGTACTCAAACCAAACGAGTAAAATGTAATAATAATTGTGTAGATCTCTCTAGTCTCCTTTTCCAAGTAATCTAGATTCTAGAGAATATACATCCCAGATCAGCCACTAAATTTGCGGATTCTGTCCTTATTCCTTGAATTTAAGCTTCTGCTAGTTACCTGTCCTTTGTAATAGGATTTGTGTAAATCTCGTTAGTCTCTCCTTCCAAGCAATCTAGAAAATATATATCCAGCCACTGAATATGCAGATTCATCCTTATTAAGCTTCTATTTATAAGCTGTCCTTTTAACTAGGTGTTTCTGATGTACAAGTTATCCTCATATTGTTGATTCCTAGTATGAAAGCCTCCCTCTATCTGAAATTCTTCTATCCTATTTGTTAGTTTAGTAGTCAAATAGGAGTAAATAACCTTAACTTTAATCCTATATGTATTAGGAGTAGGACATGTATTATATATAGGGCTCATTGTATCATTGTATCATTGTATTGTGTGAATAATATATTATTTTCTCCCGTGCTTTCTCACATGGTATCAGAGCAATCGTGAGAGATTTATCGTTGTGCATCAATTCCAACGACTCCGGGAAGAGAAATCAATCAACCAAGGTCTGCCGCAGTAAAAAAACCACTTTTTATCAGTGTTGTGCAAAAACCAACACCAGCACTAAGTAGATCGGCTCCCACGCGCCACCAGCACATTTTTTCCGGCGAGCGCGTGACACCCACGCGCCGGCGCGTACGACCTTCTCTGGCCATTTTTTGGCCACGCTTCTTAAGGACAGCCTACTCGCCCATCAAATCCGAGTCCATTGGTACTATTCCGACAGATTCCGACGATTTTTTTTTATTTTCCGCCGACAGAAACACCGGATTCCGGCGACTGTATATGATTTTTCCAGCACAAGTGTCCAGATTTCTTGTGTTATTTGCTGTACTTTTATTCTTCACTCCAATAATGTCTTTTGGAGTTGATGTTTTCGGGTCTAAAAATCAGGGCTCTGACAGTTCCGGTATTATGATTACCTCAGAACCTTTAATGGGAGGTTCAAACTACTTAGCTTGGGCTTCATCTGTCGAGCTGTGGTGTAAAGGTCAAGGTTTTCAAGATCATCTAATTAAGAAGTCTAGCGAAGGAGATGAAAAGGCCAAAGCACACTGGGAGAAGATTCATGCTCAATTATGCAGTATTCTGTGGAGATCTATTGATTCCAAGTTGATGCCTTTGTTTCGTCCATTCCAGACATGTTATTTGGTTTGGGAAAAGGCTCGTACTTTATACACTAATGACATATCTCGTTTCTATGATGTGATATCACGGATGACAAATTTAANTCTTGTCCTTATACCCCTCAGCAAAATGGGGTTGCAGAGAGAAAGAATAGGCACATCATTGAGACTGCTCGCACACTTCTCATTGAATCTCATGTTCCGCTGCGTTTTTGGGGCGATGCAGTTCTCACAGCTTGTTATTTGGTTAATCGGATGCCTTCATCTCCCATCCAAAATCAGATCCCACATTCGGTGTTGTTTCCTGAGTCACCCTTATACTCTCTTCCCCCTCGTGTTTTTGGGAGCACTTGTTTCGTACATAACTTAGCCCCAGGGAAAGATAAATTAGCTCCTCGTGCTCTCAAGTGTGTCTTCCTTGGTTATTCTCGTGTTCAGAAGGGATATCGTTGTTACTCACCTGATCTTCGTAAGTACCTTATGTCAGCAGACGTCACATTTTTTGAGTCCAAACCTTTCTTTACTTCTCCTGACCACCTTGATATATCTGAGGTCTTACCAATACCGACCTTTGAGGAGGTTACTATAACTCCTCCTTCACCTTCCGCCACAGAAGTCTTACCCATTCCAGCTATTGGGGAGCCTAGTGTGGCTCCCCCTACATCCCCAGCCACAGGTACACCACTCTTGACTTATCATCGTCGTCGGCACCAAGTATCTGGCCCTGCTGATTCTCGTCCTGCACCTGATCATGCTCCTGCTGCGGACCTGTCTGATCCTAGTACACCGATTGCACTTCGGAAAGGTATACGGACCACTCTTAATCCTAATCCCCATTATGTCGGTTTAAGTTATCATCGTCTGTCATCACCCTATTATGCCTTTATCTCTTCTTTGTCCTCTGTTCCTATCCCTAAGTCTACAGGTGAAGCATTGTCTCATCCAGGATGGAGACAGGCTATGACTGACGAGATGTCTGCTTTACATACGAGTGGTACTTGGGAGCTCGTTCCTCTTCCTTCAGGTAAATCTACTGTTGGTTGTCGCTGGGTATATGCCGTCAAGGTTGGTCCGGATGGTAAGATTGATCGCCTTAAGGCCCGCCTTGTTGCCAAGGGATATTCTCAGATATTCGGGCTCAATTACAGTGATACCTTCTCTCCCGTGGCTAAGGTAGCATCGGTTCGTCTTTTTCTATCCATGGCTGCTGTTCGCCATTGGCCTCTCTATCAGCTAGACATTAAGAATGCCTTTTTGCACGGTGACCTTGAGGATGAAGTTTATATGGAGCAACCACCTGGGTTTGTTGCTCAGGGGGAGTCTCATGGCCTTGTATGTCGCTTACGCCGGTCACTTTATGGTCTAAAGCAGTCTCCTCGAGCCTGGTTTGGTAAGTTCAGCACAGTTATCCAGGAGTTTGGCATGATTCGGAGTGAAGCTGATCATTCTGTGTTTTATCGGCACTCTGCTTCGAGTCTCTGTATTTATCTGGTGGTCTATGTTGATGATATTGTTATTACCGGCAATGATCAGGATGGTATTACTAAATTGAAACAACATCTCTCTCAACACTTGNACTTCTCCTGACCACCTTGATATATCTGAGGTCTTACCAATACCGACCTTTGAGGAGGTTACTATAACTCCTCCTTCACCTTCCGCCACAGAAGTCTTACCCATTCCAACTATTGGGGAGTCTAGTGTGGCTCCTCCTACATCCCCAGCCACAGGAACACCACTCTTGACTTATCATCGTCGTCGGCACCAAGCATCCGGCCTGTTGATTCTCGTCCTGCACCTGATCATGCTCCTGCTGCGGACCTGTCTCTTCCTAGTACACTGATTGCACTTCGGAAAGGTATACAGACCACTCTTAATCCTAATCCCCATTATGTCGGTTTAAGTTATCATCGTCTGTCATCACCCTATTATGCTTTTATCTCTTCTTTGTCCTCTGTTTTTATCCCTAAGTATACAGGTGAAGCATTGTCTCATCCAGGATAGAGACAGGCTATGACTGACGAGATGTCTGCTTTACATACGAGTGGTACTTGGGAGCTCGTTCCTCTTCCTTCAGGTAAATCTACTGTTGGTTGTCGCTGGGTATATGCCGTCAAGGTTGGTCCGGATGGCAAGATTGATCGCCTTAAGGCCCGCCTTGTTGCCAAGGGATATTCTCAGATATTCGGGCTCAATTACAGTGATACCTTCTCTCCCGTGGCTAAGGTAGCATCGGTTCGTCTTTTTCTATCCATGGCTGCTGTTCGCCATTGGCCTCTCTATCAGCTAGACATTAAGAATGCCTTTTTGCACGGTGACCTTGAGGATGAAGTTTATATGGAGCAACCACCTGGGTTTGTTGCTCAGGGGGAGTCTCGTGGCCTTGTATTTAACTTGCGCCGGTCACTTTATGGTCTAAAGCAGTCTCCTCGAGCCTGGTTTGGTAAGTTCAGCACAGTTATCCAGGAGTTTGGCATGATTCGGAGTGAAGCTGATCATTCTGTGTTTTATCGGCACTCTGCTTCGAGTCTCTGTATTTATCTGGTGGTCTATGTTGATGATATTGTCATTACCGGCAATGATCAGGATGGTATTACTAAATTGAAGCAACATCTCTCTCAACACTTTCAGACTAAGGACCTTGGCAAACTAAAGTATTTTCTAGGTATTGAGGTCGCTCAGTCTAGCTCAGGTATTGCGATATCACAACGTAAGTATGCCTTAGACATTCTTGAGGAGACATGAATGATAGGTTTTAGACCGATTGACACTCTGATGGATCCGAATTCTAAATTTCTGCCAGGACAGGGGGAGCCGCTTAGCTATCCTGCAAGATATAGGCGACTGGTTGGTAAACTTAATTATCTCACAGTGACCAGACCTGACATTTCCTTTCCTGTGAGTGTTGTAAGTCGGTTTATGGATTCTTCGTGTGATAGCCACTGGGATGCAGTTGTCCGCATTCTTCGGTATATAAAATCGGCTCCAGGCAAAGGGTTATTGTTTGAGGATCGAGGTCATGAGCAGATCGTTGGTTACTCAGATGCTGATTGGGCAGGATCACCTTCTGACAGACGTTCTACGTCTGGATATTGTGTTTTAATAGGAGGCAATTTGGTGTCTTGGAAGAGCAAGAAACAAAACGTAGTTGCTCGATCTAGTGCAGAAGCAGAATATCGAGCAATGGCTATGGCAACATGAGAGCTAATTTGGATCAAACAATTGCTCAAGGAGTTAAAATTTGGAGACATCAGCCAGATGGAACTTGTGTGCGAATAATCAAGTTGACCTTCATATTGCATCAAATCCGGTGTTCCATGAGAGGACTAAACACATTGAGATTGATTGTCACTTCATCAGAGAAAAGATACTCTCAAGAGATATTGCTACATGATTTGTGAAGTCGAATGATCAACTTGCTGATATTTTCACCAAGGCCCTCACTGGCCCTCGTATTAGTTATATATGTAACAAGCTCGGTACATTTGATTTATGTGCACCAGCTTGAGGGGGAGTGTTAGTTTAGTAATCAAATAGGAGTAAATAACCTTAACCATAATCCTATATGTATTAGGAGTAGGACATGTATTATCTATATATATAGGGCTCATTGTATCATTGTATTGTGTGAATAATATATTATTTTCTCCCGTGCTTTCTCACACTATTCATATCAGTTTCCATCATGCATGTGTATGTATTGGAAGTTCCTATACTGAACATAGATCCAAACAATGAATTAGGCTCTCTGCGAATCAATGTTTCGCCTGGGAATAATCTGTAATCTAGTTTTGTGTTTCTTTCACTTTCACCTTTTCTTAATATTTTTTGTACATTCTCCTCCAGAAGGCTATGCTCCAGGGACCTATGAAAAGGCAAGAATGCGTTTTGCTCATGCAGAAACTCTGCTTCCCTTTTCATGCCTGATCGGGCTCTTTCTTGAAGAACCTGGTGAGTGTTTGTACATTAGGATGGTTATCGCTCCTACTCCGATTATTCTAATCTGATTCTGGTTGCTACAGAATTTGAACTGATACAAAGAGAGCAAAGCTTGGAACTCCCTCAGAAGCCTCCTAAAAGTAGAAACTGGCGGGGAAGTGTAGTGGCTCCTTTTGCCGGAAATAACATGTTAGTCCTTTACAGCTGCCAATTGGACAACTATAGCAAGTACTTTGTGCAAGTGCTACATAATGAACGTCCCATCGCATTGCCAGTAAGTGTTTCTGGATTCATATTATGGTGAATATGATTATGAATGGTCCTTGCTTTGCTATTCGTCATTCACTAGTGCTAGGACACTGAAGATTATTCCTGTACCTTTTAATTTTGAAAAAAAGAGAAGGTTTCACTGGCAGCCTGGTACATATTGCCCAATTAAACGTGCTTTTGTCCCAATCATTATTTTGATGTAATTCTGTAAAAGCAGTATCTATCTATATTTTGTTAAAAGCACGAAGGCCTTAGCGAAATGTTCACCTCGTTTACTCCTTTAAAACATTTTCCAGAAAAGTAGGAGGAAGCTTTCTTTTTTTAACAAGGAAACTCTATGATTTGTGTAACTTTTGTTCTTTGTCCTTGTGTTTTAACCTTACAAGACCAATTTTGCCTCTTTATTTTCCTTTCATATGAACTATTTGCTGTTCTTAAAATTTAAATCATAAGTATTTCTTTAAAAGCTTGGTTGATAAAGCCGTTTTTTTTTTCTACTCTTAGAAGTTACTACGACATGCTACAAATGATATCTACCATTAAGTTTTGAAATAGAAATTATTGTTGGAGAAAATAGTAATAATTTATTTGTGATAAAAATTTAATTTATCATTTGTTGAGGAGGAACTGATAATTGGTAAAGTTGTTGCCATGTGACCAGGAGTTCACGGGTTCGACCCGTGGAAATAGCCTCTTGTAGAAAGGTAGGGTAAAGACTGCGTACAATAGACCCCTTCCCCGGACCCCGCGCATAGCGGGAGTTTTGTTGAGGAGGAAACAAAACCAAATTAGAAATATCAATTGAAAAGCAGGAAGCTCCGTGGCAATATGTTTATCAAATATTTTACCCTTTAAAAAAAGATTTTACAATAGACAAAATTATCATTTAATTCTTTTCCTAATATTTAGAATTTTGTAGTTAACTAAAGTTTTGACTATTAAATCATTCCTTATATTTTTTATAGTTTTATTTATAACTCAAACATATTGTTTAATGGATAAATATTATGTAATTATAACTTTATACACAATGATATAAGGGTATACGCGGCATCATGCGTATCCTAAAACTAGTACTTACAAGTTCATAAAGCGCCATATTGTCTTTCTAATTTTGAAAAGTAGGCAACCACCAGAACTTGCCTGTGAAACAGTTTGTACCAGTGTTGCCATAAGGCAAGCATGCCCGTGTAAGCTTTCAATGTGCCTTTGTGATTTTCCGTTTTTCTTTATAATAAAGTTTTCTAAAAGAGTGTCTGGGAACTCAAACTACTTGTAGAAATCACTTGTCAAAATGCTGCTATTAACTTGTGCTACAGGTGACATATATTTGTTCCCTTTGGGAATTTGGTGATTACATGTCCTAGGGCTTCTTTTGAAAAATATGCTTCCTTGCTGGTTTTACTCAGTTTAGTTTGATGCTTATCTCTCTTCTTGTAGGGTTGCAATAGTTCAAGTTTTTGCCCATTTGAAGTATTTAAGGTATTACTTCATATTTCACTAGATGATTTACTGAGACATAGGCTATCTCTTACCCATCCTAACTGTCTTCTACAGGAAAAAATAGCAGCTCCTCACTTGAAACATGACTATAATATGCTTTGCAACGCAAACATGCAACAGGAACAGCAGAATTCTGCTTCCAGTAAGTTATCACAAATATTTAGTTGGCTTTTTTCGCTGAAGAACACTGGTTCATCGGCCCGGGAAGTCGAGTTATAGTTTCTCACGTGCTCTCTTTTTTCCCTTTTCTATGTCTGGCTGGTTTTGCCTTCTTATTAGAATGATTCACCCGTTAAGCCAGCAGATGGTCTTGGCAGGGTGCAATTTCTAGGATAGCAAGTCTTGTATGGGTGATGTTTCGGGGTTAGGGAGTCACTAGTTGATTTTTGGAGGTCTAACCATTGGTAGCAAAGAAGGAATATAATCACTAAACTCCTGATTAGTGTTTTTTGTACGTTTTCTCACATCTGGGGAATTCATGCCGTGTATTGACCCATGTTCCTAGAGTTTGCCATAGCCTTGATTTGCCTGGTCCTTGTCAAGTCTCGCTTACATTGGCATAGATAGTTGGTAACAACTTCAACACAAGTATGAAACTTCAGGTTTGGTCACTAATCAATTGTTTGGTGGATCTTTTAGCTATCATATACTACTCCCTCTGTTCGTGAACCTATTTCCTTTTTGGTCCGTTCCAAAAAGAATGACCCTTTCTAAATTTGGTAACAATTTAGCTTAAACTTATAATTCTACCGTTAATGAGAAGCTTTTATAACCACACAAATACTCTGGGTCCCTTTTTGGCTTGTTTAGGACCACAAATTCTAAAAAAAATTTCTTTCCAAGGATTTCAGCCAAATAGTAGTAATTAGATATGCTGTATCACCCATTTTTGCTCTTCAAAGGGAAAATCCTTCCCGTGCCTGTTCCTCTCAAATTTACGGATCACTTTATTGTAAAAACCTGTAATAGTGTTGTATATGGTTTGGTGTAAATACCAAGCAAGTTTTTATTGACCATTTATAAATCCAAAAGACATTACAGTACTTCATTTTGGGATAAAATATCTTTTAAGTTCTAAACATTGTTTGGCAAAAGTAAATTCGCCTTTTTTTTTAACGGGAAACTTGACAAATGATGATAGGAAATTTGAATTTTTCATGAATTATTGGTATTGGTTGAAAAAATTGAAACCAAGGAGAAACATACTAGTCAATTACAACAAAACAAAAGGGATAATACATAATTACCCTATTGGGATTGTCCCATTTTACCAGTTACACTCTCAAACTTTGCGGAGTTCTATGAACCCCTAATATTTGTTTGAAGTGGTATAAGTACCACCTTTTGAGCCCACGTGGCATCTAAATAATTTTTCACGAAATTTAGTGCGTGGAATGGGAAAAGAACGCCCAACTCTATGTATTTATCATTTTCACTTTTTTTAAAATTAATATCCTTTTACTTTTTCTTATATTTCTTCTCTTCGTCTTTCTCCTTAACAAAATATCCAACAGAAGCCAATGCTAGCACTAAGAGGCCATTGTTAACTGAAAAAGAAAACCCAACGTTAAAGATCAACAAATTAGCACCCAATGAAAAAAGATACCGAGTGTGGATATACCATAAAAGTGACAAAGGGATTTCAGTTTGGAGAGGCACGTCTCCCGATTTACAGATACCAGAGATATCTGCAAATTTTCAACTCAGGTGTGTGTAATTTGGCGCTAGAAGAAAAAAAAAGGACCTGTACGAGTTGAGATTAATGAAACAGTAAACTTCGTTGTTGAACAGAAGTGGGTAAAAAGGCGTGAGCAAGTTTGATTTGCACAATTTCTTATACGGATAACGACCACTTTCAATGCTTCACGGGTTATCATAAGCAATTGATTTCTCGATGAAAAGATTTACTTTGGTAAGAATTAAACTAAGCAGAAAACACCATATTAATTAAACATAGTTAGTGAGTAAAGGTACAAAAGAGATAACATTTATTGATTTGGTACGTAAATTTTATCTTGAATGAGCTGCTACCAACAACAACAAAAAAAAAAAAAAAAAGAATTCTCCTCTTAGTTTAAGTTGATATGCAAAAGGTTAATACGCAAGAAGTTAAGTTAATCAAACCACCTTGTAATAACATGTGCCAGCGCTGTCATACAAAAAGGTCCGAGATAATGCTGGCATGATTCTATAATTGGGCGCTGTTAGTGATATTAGAATAAAGAGTATTATAAAAGAATCAAGGGGTAAGTACTTACAGGGAAGGATTGTGACATAGTGAGAATAACATGTTACTTAAATGAGCTTCCAAATTTTTTGACCTTAGCCTCAATCAGGGAGAACTTGTTTTTCTACCGTATTGAACCTCAACAAGCTTAGAGCTATCCTCATTTCTATGAAGTTAGCAGATGTGATAGTCACCTCTCATGGTTTCAATATGGTGTGATTGTGTTCCTCCTTCAAATAATGTCAAAAACTGGACTTGGCTAAGGTGTATGGTGCCTCTAAAAGAGAAGCAGCCCATATTTTCACACGCTAGTCCTGACAATTTGCAATTTGGGATGAATTGTTGGGATTCTTCATCACCCATGATTGTCTTCAAGAAAGATATATTGCCGTCAGGTTTAAACCTTCAGCCAGTGATGAATTAAGGTCTTCCCGCGATTGTGATGGCCGGCTCTGGAGACGACGTTGTTGACTTCTGTATGGTACTACTTTTAAACTGCATCTGCCCCAAGCTACCAGATGAAAAACTATGTGAGACATTGCTAGATGGTGGATATAAGGAAGATTCAGATAGCTGGATGACATTGCTACTGAAACCATGCCCAGGGTAAAATGGTCTCTGTTGAGTACTAGCAACTGTAGGACTGAGTCTCTTCCATCCCCTGAAAGACAAAATCAACATTAATTAACAAGTAGCAATAGGCTGTGTACAGATTACTGCTACTAAAATCTACTCAGCTTACTATCAATTTTTTGTTACCACAGAGCAATCTTCCCGATTTGTTCAACCACTAGTCTTTCCAATGATCTAATTTAGATACTCTGATGATCCAAATGATACTTCCTTAAAGTAACCCCACAGATGCATTGACAACAGGAATTAAAGGATAATTTGGAATTCTGAAATTTTGAAATTTATTGCTCCCTCCATCCCAACTTATGTGACGGTGTTTGATTGGGCATGGAGTTTAAGAAAGAGAAAAAAAAAATTAAAACATGGTCTAAAATAGGGCTGGGCATATATCGGGTATAACCGATAGCCCGAACCGAAAAGAGCTTATTGGGGTATCGATATCGGGTTATTGGGTAACCGGTTTTGTATTTTTCACTATTGGATTATCGGTTCGGGTCACGGTTTGCCCAATTTCTTAACAGGTTAACCAATAACCCAATAAGATTTAATACAATTAGAATTTTACCCTTAAGTATATAAATACATCTAGGGCTTCATTATTCTCTCTTTTGCTCCCAATTTTCCAGTCGCATTCAAGATTGAAGTTTCACAGTTCACTCTTCAGACTTTGATTCAATTCTTGAACAGTTCTTCTTCAAAATTCAAAGTACAACCACATTCTTAGAATCTTAGCGTACGTTTTTATTCCAAAATTACTTCTTTGTTAAGAACAAATTTCGTTCCTTTCTTTTGAGTTTTACAGTAGAGTTCGATAATAAAAATATAGGATTTTTTATTATTTTTGATTCTTTATTTTGTTCTCATGTTTTAGTACTATGTTTGTACTTGTTAAGTTTAAGGTGAAATTGCTACTATTTTGTACTGTTATTAATGTATTTGGACAACTTTTGTTGAAGAATTAACATTATTTCAGTTGTGTTTGGACAACTCTTGAATTACTAGTACTCTTGTTGCTCTAGCTACAATTGGACTCTAGAAAATGACATTGATCTCTTGATTATGGTTTGGCAGGAAGCCAAAAAATTGTACTTTATGTTCATGTTAACTAATATTTCGAGTGAATTGGAGATGGAATGCTTGTGGAGTTGTAGTATCAATTTTTGAGATTGCACAGGTCATGAATTTGTCAAAATGAAACATGCTTCAAATATTAGTTGTGGCTAGAATGCAGAATTAGGTAGTATACTATACGTGAATTCTTCTCTTTTTTGCTTAACTCCAATGTATTGTCGTTTCTCTTTTTTGCTTAACTCTAGATTGAGTTATCTTATCGGGTAAACCGGTAACCAAACCGATAATGATTGATAACCGATTAACCGATAACCGATAACTTATATCTTATCGATTTGGTTATCGGCTTATTATATTTGTAAACCGATAATCGATATGTTAAACCGATAATATTCATAACCGAACCGAACCGACCGATGCCCACCCCTAGTCTAAAACAAGCCATAAACATTTGTGTGGCAAGGAAAAAATGTGAATTTAAAGTTAAATTGCTTCTAAATAAGGAAATATGACATTTTTTTGGACAGATTAAAATGACAAATATGACACATAAATTGGAACAAAGAGAGTAACTAAAACAAACTGGTTCAGTTTAGCATAAAGGTATCCAATAAACAAAGGAAAAGGGACATCGAAGTAGACTTAAGGTACAAGAGAGCTTCCTAAAGTAATTGTACAAGAGAGTATTTTTGGCTCAATGAAAAGACCACAATCAAAAGAGCTTCCTAAAGTAGACAAAGAGAGTAATTTGGCTTAATCAAATAAGAAAACATTCTTCGGACCGTTTGGCCATAGATTTTGTCAAAATAAACTTGGGTTTTGTTTGGCAAACACATGTTTGGCCATAGATTTTGCTTATATTTTGGCAATCCTAAATCCTAAATCCCAAAACCAACTCAATAGCTGGTTTTGGGCCAAATCCCTAATAATACACATATTTTTCCAAAATAAATTTGGGAAGTAAACACATTTTCATGTTCAAGTCAAACTTCACCCAAAGCAGATTTTTCAAAACAAATTTGAGAATCTATGGTCAAACGCTAGTTTCTTTTCTATTAACTACTCTTATGTCTTTTATCTTGTGTATAGTAAGAAATCAGATAATACAATCAGAACGATAAGTCTCAAAATTATAGAAATTATGTCTTTAGCTACAGAATTACCATGTAAATATACTTCTTAATCAAAGAATGCCATGTTTCACGTGCTTGTAAGAAAAGAATACATGTACTAATAGGACTCCACTGTCACCGTTTGATATTGAAGGGAGGCATAATACTGATTATAGACGTGGTTGATGCACTGTTATGGGGAAGGTATGGTCTGGGGTAGAATCTGGGCACCCAAATCACTACACATGATAATGCATAGAGTAGAACAGCCAACGAATTAAGTGAACAATTATTGCCATAAGAATAACAGGATATATCTTCATGTGCAATAATACATCATAACCATTAAAGTATTTGTCCTACTTAAAACTGCTTTTCCAGGTTTAAATAGAGCAACCCCAAGCGTCCATGTAATACTTCCATAACCAATGGCTACCTGACTATCTGTAATGTGCAAGCCATCTCTCAACAAAAAAAGACAATATATGGTGCCCTGAAGCAATAATACATCATAACCATTAAAGTTCGTCCTGCTTTACCAGCTTCCAATAGAGCAACCCCAAGCGTCCATGTAATAATTCCATAACCAATGGTTACCTGACTATCTTTAATGTGCAAGTCATCTCTCAACAATAAAGACAATATATGGTGCCCTGAAGCAATAATACATCATAACCATTAAAGTATGTCCTTCTTAAAACTGCTTTACCAGCTTCCAATAGAGCAACCCCAAGCGTCCATGTAATAATTCCAGAACCAATGGTTACCTCGCTATCTGTAATGTGGAACCCATCTCTCAACAAAAAAGACAATATATTGTGCCCTGAAGCAATAATACATCATAACCATTAAAGTTCGTCCTGCTTAAAACTGCTTTACCAACTTCCAATAGAGCAACCCCAAGCGTACATGTAATAATTCTAGAACCAATGGTTACCTCGCTATCTGTAATGTGGAACCCATCTCTTAACAAAAAAGACAATATATTGTGCCCTGAAGCAATAATACATCATAACCATTAAAGTTCGTCCTGCTTAAAACTGCTTTACCAACTTCCAATAGAGCAACCCCAATCGTCCATGTAATAATTCCAGAACGAATGGTTACCTGACTATATGTAATGTGCAAACTATCTCTCAACAAAAAAGACAATATATGGTGCCCTGAAGCAATAATACATCATAACCATTAATGTCCTTCCTGCTTAAAACTGCTTTACCAGCTTCCAATAGAGCAACCTCAAGTGTCCATGTAATACTTCCAGAACCAATGGTTATCTGGCTATCTGTAATGTGCAAGCCATCTCTCACATGGCTGCAACTTACAGTCAATTCCTGGACTTCGGTATGACCATTTAGACAAGTTGAGATTGCAAGCGAGTTACATTTTGGAGCTCCAACAAGCTTCATGGGAACTCCAGGTTTCCCTCCTTTACTTATAATTTTTTTTTTCCAGAAGGGTTCCCATCTTCTTGGTGTAGAGACACACAATGAGAACAGATGTATTGCTCTTGGTAACCAGAATGCAGACAAGGATGCTTGATCTCAATGTTTCCACTGGCGCATCAGTGATCTTGGAAAGCCTCTTAAGCAGGTAAACCACAGACTTGTCAAAAACATTATTCAGGCCATAACCCGCTGCAGTGAGATGATGATTAACAGGACTAATGTTCAGCTCTAAGCTAGTTTTATTATGAACACCTTTTTTGCTTTCAAAAGTAACTTGGAGTGATGAGCCACTTAAGTCAAGGCCCCAAATGTCTCATTTTAAGGTTTTTCCCCCAATACATGAGTGTGATAATTCATAGCAATCCATCCCTAATACGCCTCCTCCATGTCAGTGATGATTTTGACCCATTCTCTCTCGCACAAGAAAGGCCAACTTTTCAGAATAGACCAAGCATTGTTAAGAAGCCATTCCGAGTCGGAATTTTTCCAGCCTACGTACACCAGTTGTAGCAAAAAGAAAGGCGGCACTAGCCTTGTATGCATGTTTAGGTATTTGATTCTCCGCACATCTGATTAGTGGCTTAATTTCTCCTTTCAAGCCAGATATATTGAATTTCTCTGGAATCCTTCCGGCAATGATCTCAATACAATAGGGAGACTGTCATCCATTTTATTGTTAGGGGATGTATGGTATGATATACATAAACAGGAGTTCCGATGCTACCACAATCAAGGACAACATAGAACTTGGACCCTAGTTAAAATAACAAAATGATACATACAGGAGAAAATCAAACAACAACAAGCAGAGGAATACAAAGATGAAATTGTTTTGGCTTGTTTGCATTAGTTGAACCCCTCTCTGTTTCAACGTTAACATCACCATCATCTAGATCAAGTTGTCGGTACGGGGAAAGATCTTGAAGGAAAGTTATAATCTGTATTGCTGTAAAATAAAATAATAATAATTTCTGAAAAAATACAGAAACAGTAAGAAACCTCACTAGCGCGAGCTTTAGCATGGGATTAGCGCGACCGCGCACGTGGAATATACCAAGGGCAGTGAGAAACCTGACTAGCGCATGCTGAGCGCGTGCACTGCTAGTCCAGGCGTCCTTAGTTTTTTTCCTATGAAAAATAATATAAGAATAAATCAAGCCCACTGAATACACAGTGTGTCCTTAGGGAAATTATTCCCCTCAAGTACCCGAGGTGTTGGAATATATCCTCCCAGGATAGAACGATTTAACTCACCGGAGTGTTGGTACCAAAAACGCCGGTGAACAGCGAACCACTCGAAGGCTGTAAAACACACTGGAATATTTTTTGTAGAAGAAGAAGAAGAAGATCAACAAATTTAGTAAGTAAAAATTCTGGGATTCAAGTTATATATATAGCCAAATTAGTATTGTTTCTGAAAAGGTTTTGCAACCTTTCAGAATAGCCATAGCTGTTGGAACATGTGTGAATCCTTTCAGAACAGTCATAGTTGTTTTGAACAGGTATGCAAATTGCGGGAAATTTAAAAATGGATTTAAAATAATTCGCGAAAGAAAACGGGTAGGACCGGGTCGTGGGTCATTTCGGATCCGAAATTAATTAAATTAATTAATAAAATAATTTGAAAAGAATTTGTCCAAAAAGATTAATCAATCAATCGATCTTTGACCAAATCCAAATCCAAATCCAAATCCAAATCTGAAGCCTAAGCCTAAGCCGAAGCCGAAACCGAAACCGAAACCGAAGTCGAGCCGAGCGAGCGAGCGACGACGACGACGACGACGGCGCGAGGCTTGCCTTATTCTCAACTCTTTAAGAGCTAGAATAAGAGCTTCTCTATATATACACATAGATTTTCTTTCCTTCTTCCAATGAGGGACAAAGTGCACTAATTCAAAATTTCACTTCCCTCCATTTCTTTTCCCACCATTTTTCATTCACTCTCTTTAAGCTATAACAAGATTAAAATTAAGCTAAACTAAGCTTAAAATTAACCTACACTAAGCGTAAAGACCAACAATCCTCCACATGAATGGGGAATGGCTATAAAATAAAGGAATGCACAGACGTGTGTGTGTTTTACATGCAAGAATTAATTGCATCTGGATAAGTAGGTTTCCCTTTGAACTTTCCGTATTGAACTTATATCGGATATACTCGGTCAATCGGTAGATTTGATATCTTTGAACTGTCGAGCTTTGTTGTATACCTAGACAACATAAGTCACACAATCAATCCTTAACCATCTATGGTTCTCACGGTTGTGTTCGTTTCAGCCATGAACACCGCCTGGTTTCATGAGTGCTTAGAGAATGGGCCTTTACTTTCATTCCCCTTGAAGCGGCTTACACTTCACACTCAGATAGGTGATTCATAAATGTGTAATCCTAAAGACACACTATCTGGTCATATCCTGTCAGACGTGGCAAATCATTAAAAAACTTTAAGCTTTATTGACTCATCAAAAAGCCTTAATGCTTTACCTTTATTTCTGAATATTTTCTTCATCGCGAGAATGGGTTGAGTTATTTGACAATGTTGAACCGTCATTCATAACTTTGTTTGATCTCTTTGAACCTAGCTCTTGGGATCTCCAATCTGCTAGGTAGAGTTACCGCCATGATGACTTGTCCTAGGACTTAACCCCATTCCCCTTAATGATCTTTCAACTGCCTCTCTAGATAGGACTTTTGTAAGTGGATCCGACACGTTATCTCTTGACTTTACGTAGTCAATTGTAATAACACCACTAGAGAATAGTTGTCTAACAGTGTTATGTGTCCGTCGTATATGACGATATTTTCCGTTATACATAACGCTCCCTCCCCTGCCTATTGCCGCTTGACTATCACAATGTATACAAATAGGTGCCAAAGGTTTGGGCCAAAATGAAATATCTTCCAAGAAATTCCGGAGCCATTCAACTTCTTCACCGGCCTTATCTAAAGCTATGAATTCAGATTCCACTGTAGAACGAGCGATGCACGTTTGTTTGGATGATTTCCAAGACACTGCTCCAACCTCAATTGTGAAAACATATCCACTCATGGATTTAACTTCATATGATCTGGTGATCCAATTTGCATCATTATATCCCTCGATCACGGAGGGATATTTTTTATAATGCAAAGCATAGTTTCGCGTGTGTTTCAGATATCCCAAAACTCGTTTCATTGCCATCCAATGTATGTGATTGGGATTACTTGTAAATCGAATCAGTTTGCTAATGGCACATGTTATATCCGGTCGCGTACAATTCATGATATACATCAAACTTCCCAATACTCTAGCATAGTTCAGTTGTGAGTCACTTTCACCTTCATTCTTTTGAAGTGCATAACTCGCATCAATTGGAGTCTTGGCAAGTTTGAAATCCAAATACTTGAACTTGTCAAGTACCTTTTCAATGTAGTGAGACTGTGATAATGCTAGACCTTGTGGAGTCTTGTGAATTCTGATTCCGAAGATCACATCAGCAACTCCTAAGTCTTTCATGTCGAATTTGCTAGTCAACATACGCTTTGTAGCATTTATATCTGACATGCTTTTGCTCATTATCAACATGTCATCAACATACAAACAAACAATGACTTCATGACCCGGAGTGTTTTTAATGTAAACACATTTGTCGCACTCGTTGATTTTAAACCCACTTGCCAACATTGTTTGGTCAAATTTGGCATGCCATTGTTGGGTGCTTGTTTAAGTCCATAAAGTGACTTAACAAGTTTGTACACTTTCTTTTCTTTACCAGGAACCACAAAACCCTCAATGTTCCATGTAAATCTCTTCCTCCAATTCTCCATTTAAGAAAATTGTTTTAACATCCATTTGATGGATTTCAAGACCATACACGGCCGTTAATGCCACTAACATCCTAATAGATGTTATCCTTGTTATTCGCGAGTAAGTGTCAAAGTAATCAAGGTCTTTTTTTTGTCTATAACCTTTGACAACAAGTCTTGCCTTATATTTGTCAATAGTTCCATCAGCTTTTATTTTTCGTTTAAAGATCCATTTCGAATCTAAAGGCTTAATTCCAAGAGGAAGATCAACCAATTCCCATGTATGGTTATCCAAAATTGATTGAATCTCACTAT